>JAPEIP010000007.1:1970478-1985500 GCA_026120095.1 Capsicum chinense
GAAACTGAAGTCTAAAATATGATAGTTTATATCTAGTCTGCATCTATTCTAAAAGCCTCTACTGTCATAAGAATTTGAATAAGGAGTTGATGGGACATATCCCCAACTAATTCCAACTAATATGCTAATCAATGCGATACTAGAAAATCATTATATCCTTGAAGAATAAGGACTCACTTCTATAAGATTATATCAGTAAATTACAAGGAATAGCCTTCTTATAAGGATGAAGATTCATAATATCCAAAGTATGATTTGACTCAAGAGCTCTAAATCCTATTGCATGGCCTCTTGCCAAGCAGGATTTGAAGCAGCCTGTTGGTAAAACTGAGGCTCATGAAAGTGCAAATCAACACTAGATACCTTGGAATTAACTTAAAGAGAAATATTAATAATGGAGCAGATATAATCTTATAAATTAGGAGGATGAACAAGTATAGAACTCCTTTTGAGAGGTACAGAAAAAGGAAGGGGGGAGGAGAAAGTGGTCTCAGGTACAGCTGGAGCATCATCATGGACCACATGTGTAGAAGGGACTAAAGAGAAAAAAGGATTAATATACACTGGGGGAGTGGGAGCAAACAGAGGTGAAATAGAAGATGAGGGATAAGGGAAAATATGTTCATGAAAGATAACATCCCTCGAGTAAAATATAGAAAGGGAAGAAAGGTTAAGAAATTTTTAACCCTTCTTACCACAAGGGTAACCTAGCAAGACACTTGGAATTGATCTTAGTTGAAACTTATCCCTACCAAGATTAGAGGAAGCAGCATAAGGTAAGCAATCAAAACTCTTTAAATGTATATATTAAGGAGGGTAGCCATATAATTTTTCAAAGGGAGAAATGTTGTAAAGAACAACAGAAGGGAACCTATTAATAAGAAAAGTGGTTGTTAAAACACAATCACCCCAGAGCTTATGGGGAAGATGAGACTGAAAAAGCAAAGCCCTGGAAACTTCAAGGAGATACTTGTGTCTCTTTTCCACAACCCCATTTTGTTGAGGGGTGTAAGGAATAGTAGTCTGATAAAGGATGCCATTAGCAAAAAAGAATTATTGGAGATCAGTACACTCCCCAGCTCAAAAGCATTGTCAAATCTAAAATTTTGAATTGGGAACTTGAAATGATCTATAACCATATAGACAAAAGACTTAATGACAGAAGCAACACTATCCTTGGAAGCTAGAAGGTGAGTCCCGGTAACTCTAGTGAAATCATCAACCAATGATAAGAAATATCAAAAACCATTATAGGTAGATGCGTGGTAATGATCCTATATATCAATGTGACAAGTTGGAATGGAGAAGAAGAATGAATAGAACTAAGGGGAAATAGAAGTCTATGTTGTCTAGCCTTGGGGCAAACATCACAATAAAAACTTTGAGAGTTAGAAAGATTATCAGACAAACAGGGAATAAATTTCATTTTATGAAAAGGAAGATGGCCTAGTCTTTGATTCCAAAACAAACTAGCTTTATTTATTGTACAAGAGTTATTATAGTGAGACAAAGCAAAAGGATAAGAACTATCATAAGAAATAGGAAAAGAAGAGGGAACAATAGGAGGAGGAACATCCACATTGAAATATTACAACCCATTCTTAGCTTTACCAATTTCCAACTGCCTCTTCTGAGAAAGGGCCTACAATACACATTTTGAATTAGAGAAAAATGTAGTATAGTAAAGCTGAGCAAGGAGCTTGTGGATGAAAATGAGATTAAATTAGAAAGAAGGGATCAAAAGAACATAATGCAAGGTAATGTCTAACATGAGTTGTAAACACCCAGTAGACAAAAACTTAACTCTGTATCCATTAGGTAAGGAAATAAGAAGAGGAGTGGTAAGGGGAATAAGGTTAAAAAAGAGATATTTATATGGTGTCATATGATTAGAAGCTCCAGAATCAAGATTCCAAGGATCTGTGCCTGGTGAAGACACTGCACATGCATGAAATATAGTAGAAGTAACAGTAGGGTGATGGAACATACCTGCAAAATAAGCATAACCAGAATCTATGAAAGCAGGAGCTGCAGAACAATTAGGCACAGTGGTGCTATGATGCAGTTGCTGAAGATGCAGATAAAGCTGGAACTGATCCATATATAACTTATAATCACCCTCATTAAGAGAAAGGAAAGATGTCGTGGCATTAGCTAGAGTAACATCATTCTGCACACAAGCTAGAGCCTTCTTCCCTTTTGTAAATTTGAAATCTGAGGGATAACTATGTAGTTTATAGCATTTATCAATAGTGTGCCCTGACTTTTTGAAATACTTGCAAGAGAGTGAATTCAAAAGGTTGGAGGTAGAGAACCTCTTAGCACCAGACATATATGGTCCTGGAGGAGGAGGTGGGTATCCTCTTTTAGGATCAGAGGGAGGAGAAGAATAGAAACCTCTCCTAACATTATTATGGACTTTCTGAGAATAACCTCTCCCATATGATATAGTGGATGCAGTAAAAAAAGCTGATTCACTAGAAAAAACAAGGAATAGGAGTCGAAGTTTTATTTTATTTCTCAACATATTGTAACATGGAGTATGAACTACTAAGGGAGGGGAGGGGAGGCATCATAAGCATATTACTTCTGCAAATAGAGTATTCATCATTAAGTCCACTCAAAAATTGAAATAATTTCTGTTGTTCTATAAATTTCCCTAAAGCACCACATGTACACACAGGACCAACATAAAAAGAGTGTAATTCATCCCACAGGCTACGAATGCATGTGAAATAAGAGGCTATACTTGAGGAACCTTGAATAGTGGAGTTAATCTCCTTCTGAATCAATATGTATTTGGTCCCATTTGATAGACCAAATCTTTCATTTATGTTAGCCCAGATCTCCTTTGCAGTGTTAAAACTCATGACACTGGTGGCCAAATAATGAAAGAGAGAGTTAATTATCCAGGCAATAATCATATTATTGTATCTCTCGTAATAAGGGAAATAAGGAGAATTGGGAAATAGAATTGGGATAGTGCTAGTGACAACCCTAATTTATTCTTAGCGGAGAGAGAAGTAAGCATATTTTTCCTCCATATAATATAACCAGTACCATCAAAAGAAGGAGAAACTAAATGAGAACTAGGATTATCCAACGGATGTAGATAGAAAGGGTGTGTTGGGGAAACCATGAACTCTTCAAACCCTTAATTAGTAGTACTAGTTGTAGTAGTAGCAATAATGAAGCACTTCTAGAAACACAGCTATAGATTAAGAAACAGTCAAGAAACACAAATACAGCAGAAAAGGTACCAACGACCAGTGTATAACAAATGTAAGAGACAAAAAATGTAAAGCAACAGAAATACCGCCCTTCTTCGCAGCTTGAAGAAGTAAGGCCTTCAAATTCGATGAAGGGATCAAAGAAAAACATCGAAAAACACCAAATTACATCGAGAACATGAATAGTCATTGGTGAAATCTTCAACGAAACCCTTTATGGGTGGTATCGAAAGATAGATCAGGACGAGAGGATCTTAGATCCCTACTTTGATACCATGTTAGGTTTCATAACCCTCAGATTGCCGCCATAGAAAGATATGAAACCCTAGAGAGCAAAAGCTTTAGAAAGAAAAATATTACTGATGCAGATAAGAATGAAAATATCTCAATGTCTTTTAGAGGTGTGTACACATCGTTATTACAAAATAAAATTGGCAAAATGAAATATGTAACAAAATAAATGAATCATGGGCTCGGGTCATGTAATAGATTGGACCTATTAGGTGGGCCTGTGTCAACATATTTTTCTATGAAGTTGAATGAATTTAAAGCATAAGTTTTAAGCCCCAATTTGAGTATTGATAATTCAGGAAGATTTTGCTTTTAAGCACCTTATGACTAGTATATATATATTCAGATTTTGGGAAAAGATTTGATCTTTTAATCCTCAGTTTAAATAAGGAATCCACATTATAGTTTTGATTACATTTCATAATGGCAGATGCCTCATTTGTTTTTCTTAAAAGCCTTTATACTAGTTTTAAAGTGATTTCCAATAGAATGAGCATACAGATTAAAGAGAGTAATTAGCACCGAGCGGGAAGTGTGGGTTATCCTACTTTCCTAAAACTACGAGCCAATATAGGTACAGATTTAGATTAATTCCACTTTTATGTGGATGATAGTTATATATGTGATCACTTAGCTCAAGTTATACTCTTTGGAAAGAGTATGACAGCTCCCCCCAATGTGAGGTTTTTCCCTTAGGGGAACTCGATGTTGGACACAATGATAGCTCATATAGTGTATGTCGGTTAGAAGAACCTCCCTACTATTTTAAAAGCCCTAAAACATATGTCCTAAACTCTAAGCCCTAATAGAATAGAAAACAACACAACTTTTAGAATAGAATAGTTTTTAGAACAATACAACTTTTATAAAAGAACAACTTTTAGAAACTAAGTGTAAAGGCTCACACTTTACTTAGATATGGTCTTATTCCAGACATTATGTAACGTCCCGAGTCTGGTACTCCGAACACTACATGGTGCTCATAATCCTGAAGGACCAAAAGCTAATCCATAACTGGTACCTGCTACAATAATTGTAAAATAATATTGAAATATGAAAAATAATGGCCTAAACTGCCATAAGGTTTAATACTATAATAAATATAAAATAGGGTATGTCAATACAAAAATTAAAATGACTGTCTGAACATGCAATAGTCTGAAAAAGCCTCTAAATTGTCTGAATAAGGAGTTGATGGGACATGTCCCCAACTAAATCCAACAGCTGAAATAAACTAAGAATTAAAGTACTGAAATGATGAAATAATTATGTCCTTAAACTATGAGGACTCACCACTGACTCTGACTACTGAAACCTGAACTGCTAAGTGGGATCGGGAACCTGAGCATCCGATCCTATAATATACAACACCATAGCACAAGAGAAAAGTATACGTGAGGACATGAGAATATAATGGTATGCAAAGTGAGGTAAGGCTGAATGCAAGGGTTCATATACATGAACTATAACTAACTGAATAACATAAACATGACTGCGTGAGAATACATGCACGAATACATAACTATAATTGAAATGATATGGATTAAGGCTTATGAGTTATTGGTAACATGGATTACTGAAAATATTAATTATTGATTACTGCTACACTGATGACTGATATACTGATAACTGATAAACTGATTACTAAGTGACTGTGTCTGACAGTCCTGATTCTGATAGAACTAGCTGAGTTCCGTATTGAGCTAAGTGACTGTACCTGATAGTCCCAAAAGTTTGTAGAACTAGCTGAGTTTTTTACTGGAGACTGAGATTGTGGGAGGTAGTCATCTAACCGACATGCCCCAAATAGAAAAATGTAGTTGAGTTGGGGTCCAATCTGTAACCCTAATTAGAAGGGTGTCAATACCACGCCACTGGTAAGGAAAACCTCTGAGTGACCCTCATCTATCAGGTACTCTAATGAGAATGGTGGGACCCTCATCTAACAAGTTAAGCCATCTCATCAACCCTCATCTAGCAGGTTAGATATCTCAACCTATGTTGGCTATGTAGTTCTGGAATGCAAGTATTTCTTCTAAGAATTACACCCTTTGCTAGAAGGTAAGTTCCTATCCTTGGGTTCACTCGGTGCTGAATCCTACTTCTATCTGATTAGACACTGAACTGATTATACTGAGCTGAACTGGATTGAGTTTACTGCATTTTGTTGACTGACGGAATACTACTAAATTCTTATAACTGACTAAGTTTACAGAGGATTTAACTTAATATTGAACGGGACTATATTGATACTGAGATTACTGAGTTTTACTGAGTTCTGTAACTGAATGAATTTTACTGATCATGGCTTGACTTAGAGTATCTTGAAAACTTACACTGGCTCTAGTCACACAACTAAATTATTGGGTATTAAATACCCCCAGGACTCGATAGCATGAAAATAATAAGACATGACCATTCTTGAACACGTAGGCATAGTCATCAATTCACAAGACAATCATTGAGGGATTGCACAAGAACTTGAAGGTCATAAACTTTTACATGGATAGGAAAGCATGCAATATATCATAATTTCACAATTTTGATCTCATGAACATTCCCTCAAATCATTAAAAGACATGGCGTTAGCATGGAAGTCATTTTGAACATGTGGGTACATCATGAGTTCATCATTTGAATCACAAATAGGTCATAATACACAGTTCTTATTCACTTAGGCATTTTAACAAACACATGGAAGGCATAACCTTTTCTAGGGCATGAATCAACAACTAATACATCATAGCTATATCAAGCACTTCAAATTTAAGGATTTCAATTCACATACTATCATAAAGTCATGAGAATTCAATAAAGATTCAATCTTGGCAATCATAACACAACATATACATGTGTACAATCAAATCCACAACATGGAACTCCAAAACTCATATTTTGAAAAAGGTTTCTTGAGATCCAAGGGTGGAAGGGACCCTCGGATGAACACTTTACATACTTTTGTTGAAAAATTCTGAAAAGTTAATGGAGAAATATTGAGTTATTGATTTAAAATAAATCACTTAGGAAACTCTCTTGTTCTTGAGCAACTATGAAATAATGAGTATTATTAGCAAAAAAAGGGCTAAATTTCGTGTTAAGAGGGATGAATATTGGGGGATAAAGACCTAATTACCCTTAAGAATGTGGGTTTAAAAGACAGAAAAAAGTGCCCAGTGATGCTATAGCCGACACAGAGCGTCGTGGTTACCAATGCGTTGTACCGACATAGCGTCGGTTCACTGGAATTTGACTTGAGCTAAGGTAAATTTTATCTGTCGACGCAATTCACAATGCGAGGCACCAACATCGCATCGACTCACTATTTTGGGATTCCAAACAAGGTCTAGACGAGGTTCAAAAAATCTAAAACTTGTCTGGGGAAACCTATTGACCTTCTTGATCATGAATTAACAAAAATATAGGCCTTTAAGGACTTTAAGGTCGCAAAATGAGATCTCCAATTTTTGAAGGCTAAAATAAACTATGTCTGGAAACTTGCTAGAATTTTTTAAGTGTGAGACCCCTTAAAAAGTCTAAAGGATTGAATTAAGCTAGAAATTTTTACGAGGTTTTATAATATCTCCCCCTTGGGAACATTCATCCTCGAATAAGACTGATTGAACTGAGAGTACTAGTAGACTGAATCATAAACATTGGGACATGACTATAGGATTGATATTACTGACATACTGAATTTCACACTGAACATGCATATCTAATGCATGAATACATGACTAAGATGATGCATGACTGCATGATTGAGAGTACTGATAATATGATCATGTCTATTTGATACATGACTAAACTAACTTATGAACATATGACTTGACATAAAATGGTATCTGATACCGAGTTTGTAATTGAAATCTGAATATGAAACTAAATAAGCTTATGGAAAGCTATTACTTGGGCTGAGCCTAAGTTTGTGAAGAAGTGGTGAGGGTACTTGGTCCATATATTTGCTTCTGCTTCCCAAGTCTCTCCCTTAATAGACTGATTCCTCCAAAAAACTTTGACTAGAGGAACTTCTTTATTCCTCAGTCTATGAGTCTGATAGTCAAGGATTTTGACTGGAATTTCCTCATAAGAGAGGTTGTTCTGAACATCTATGCCCTCTATAAGGACTACAACTGTTGGGTCACCTATGCACTTTTTTAGCAAAGAGACATGGAATAATGGATGTATTGAAGCTAGATCTGAAGATAATTTGAGCTCATAAGCTACCTTGCTAAAGCGACTAAGAATTTTAAAGGGATCGACATATCGCGGACTGAGATTTCCCTTCTTGCCAAACCTCTTCACTCTCTTCATGGGAGAGATTTTTGAGTGCACATGGTCACCAACCTTGAACTCGAGATCCTTCCTACTCACGTCTGCATATGATTTTTGTAGGCTCTGAGCTATTTTGAGTCTTTCTCTGATCAACTGAACTTTCTCTAAGGTATCGAAAACAAAGTCAAGCCCTACTACTATGGTATCACCGACTTTGAACTACCTTATTGGAGATCTGTATCTCTTACCGCATAGGGCTTCGAATGAAGCCATCTTAATACTGGAATGATAGCTATTGTTGTATGAAAACTTAATCAAAGACAAGTGGTTATCCTAACTACCCTTGAAATCAATTGCATATGCCCTTAGCATATCTTCTTAGGTCTGAATGGTCCTTTCTGCTTGACCATCTGTTTGAGGATGAAAGGTTGTACTGACATGAACTTAGGTACCAAGACTCGTTTGGAATACTTTCCAAAAATGAGAGGTAAACTAGGTACCTCCATCTGAAATAATGGACAACGGAACACCATGAAATTTGACCAACTCCCTGATATCGAGTTTGACGTAATCCTCAGCTGAATAAGAGGTATGGACTAGAAGAAAATGAGCTGATTTGGTTATTCTATCTACAATAACCCAAAATAAATCATGCTGATGATGAGTATGAGGCAAACCCATCATGAAGTCCATGTTTACTTCTTCCCACTTCAAAGTAGGAATACTCAACTCCTGTATGGACCCACTAGGTTTTTGATGCTCAATCTTAACCTACTAATATGTTGAGCACTTAGCCATAAACTCTACAATGTCTCTCTTTATCCCACTCCACCAATAGATCTCCTATAAATCACGATACATCTTAGTGGCCCCTAGATGAATAGAGTAACACACACCATGTTCTTCTGTAAGAATTCATTGCCTCAAGTCATCTACACCTGGACAGACGACCCCGACAATGTAATGCAACACACCATCTCCCCCTTGGGAGAAAACCTCCTTCTGATCTCTAACTGACTCTTTCAACTTGACTAGACTGGAATCTCTATTCTACTTTTTCTTTGTGACAAAAACTAGAGATGATTCTGAACTACTCTGTACCCATATACTACCTTCTGCTAATTCGACTAAGCGGGCACCTAGTCGGGAAAGATCATGGACTTCCTAAGTTAGATTTTTCTTACTGTTTTCAACATGAGCAACACTACCCATAGACAGTCTACTGAGAGAGTCGACCACTATATTGGCCTTGCCCGGATGATAAAGGACACTCATGTCATAATCTTTTAAGAGCTCTAACCACCTTCTTTGATGGAGGTTTAAGTCTTTCTAAGAGAATACGTACTAAAGGATTTTGTGATCTGTGAACATATCCATATGCACCCCATACAAGTAATGCATCAAAATCTTTAAGTCAAATACTACAACTTCTAACTCAACATCATGAGTCGGATAGGTCTTCTTATGTGGCTTAAGTTTTCTAGAGGCGTAGGCTATGACCTTACCATGCTGCATGAGTATACAACCTAAAAATACTCTAGATGCATCACAATACATGACAAACCCATCAAAACTATCTGGAAGAGTTAAAATAGGGGCTGAGGTGAGTCGAGTCTTCAACTCCAGAAAACTCTTCTCGCATGAATCTGACCACTGAAATTTGACTTTCTTCTACGTCAATCTGGACATAAGGGATGAAATATAAGAAAACACTTCAAAAAATCATCTGTAATAGACAGTCAAACCTAATAAACTCCTGATATCTAATGGAGAGATAGGTCTGGGCCAATTTCTCACTGCTTCAATCTTTTGGGGATCAACTCTAATGCCATCGCCAGAAAAGATATAACCAAGGAACGCTATTGGCCTTAGCCAAAATTCACACTTACAAAATTTGGCAAACAACTAATATTTTTGAGGTTCTGTAATACTATTCTGAGATGGTTTGCATGATCATGCTCGCTACAGGAATAGACAAGGATGTCATCTATAAAGACTATGCCAAATATGTCCAAGTACTACTTAAACATATGGATTATCAAGTCCATGAAGGCTGTTGGGGTATTGGTAAGACCCAAATGCATGACTAAGAATTCAAAATGACCATACCAAGTTCTGAAAGCTATTTTCGGGATGTCACATTCTCTAACCCTGAGTTGATGATAGCCTAATCTTAGGTCTATCTTAGAGAAGTAACTAGCATCCTGAAGTTGGTCAAATAGGTCATTAATTATGGGAAGCAGATACCTATTTTTAACCATGACTTTATTAAGCTAATGATAGTCTATGCACATTCTAAGAGAACCCTCTTTCTTATGCACGAATAGAACTGGTGCACCCCATATGGATACACTGGGTCTGATGAATTCGATATCTAGGAGATTCTTTGACTATTCTTTTAGATCCTTGAGTTCTGTTGGTGCCATTCTATATGGTAAAATAGATATGGTTTGAGTATCTGGAAGAAGGTCAATGCTAAAGTCTATTTCCCTTTCAAGAGGAATTCCTAAAAGATCTTTGGTAAAGGTATCTGAGTATTCATTCACTACTGGAACTAATTCAAGACTTTGAGTTTCAGAGCTAGAGTCCTTAACTCGAACAAGATGATAGACACATTCCTTAAATATCATTTTTCTTTCCCTTAGGTAGGAAATAAGCTGACCCTTGAATGGTGAAGTACTACCCTTCCACTCTAGGACGGGCTTATTCGAAAACTGAAACTGGATAATTTTGTTTTTGCATTCGGCTGTGGCATAGCAGGAATAAATCCAGTTCATGCTGAGAATGACATCAAAATCAATCATCTCTAATTCGACTAAGTCTGCTAAAGTGACTTTCTGAGATACCATAACTAGACAGTTTTTACATACTCATCGGGCTATGATAGATTTACCTTTTGGGGTAGATATCGAGAAGGGATCTACTAGAATTTTGGGTCTAACTCTAAAATCAACTGCTATATAAGAAGTAACAAAAGACAAGGAAGCGACTGGATCTAGTAAAGCATAAATATACAAATGAAAGATCTGTAATGTACCAGGAGAATTTTCCTGATCCTGTTAGGAATGAAGAGCATAGAGTCTATTTTGGAATTGCCTACTGGTGGCACTGCAGGTGGCACCCTGCTGATTCAAGTGACCGAACTAAACTGAGGAACAGTTATGCTGAACCTAAAAACCTGACTTAGGGCAATCTCTAACTCTGTGACCTGGCTTTCCATATCCAAAACAAATATCACTGCCAACTTTGCAAATACCCTGATGGTGCTTGCTACAAGTCTGACAAAGAGGATGAGTTCGGGCATCGTTGACAATACCTTGAGACTTAGAGCCTGACGCCCTATCTTTGTTACCATTCCTGAACTTAGGAATTAGAGCACTGGCTAAGAAAGGATCTAGAACTGAAGACTTTTGGATGGAACTGAGAATGATTACCACCCTCTGACTTATGCTAAGCAAAGTTGAAATTACCTGTCCTTACTTTCTTATTCTACTTTTCTCTCTCTTTAATCTTCTGCTTTTCTATCTACTGAGCATAGACCATAAGCCTGGATATGTCCATCTCACTAATCAGCATCGTAGTCCTGTACCTTTAACCACACTATCATTCACTATAGAAATAAACTTACTCATCTTAGCTCTGTTATCTGCCATATATGAGGAGCATATCTAGCTAATTGAGTAAACTTAAGAGAATAATCTTTCACTATCATGTTGCCATGCCTGAGGTTGATAAATTCTAACAGCTTAGCTTCAGGGGAAAGAATCTATCTAGAAAAGCATTGGCAAACTCCCCCCATTCTATGGATCTTGCATTTTCAACCGTCTCTGCTTTCCACCATTTGAACCATGTGTGAGCCATATCCTTCAACTGATATACAACTACCTCAACACTCTCACTTGTAGTTACCCCATGATATCTGTAACCTTATACACCTAATCAAGGAATTCCTGAGGGTCCTCATCTGTCTTAGACCCGATAAAAGAAGGAGGATTCATTCGGATAAAGTCCTGAATCCTAGCTTCAGAATTGGGCACTGGGTTTGCCCGAACGGCAGCTGGGTGTTTATTCTGAGCAGCAACTGAATTAGCAAGAGTAGTGAATGCAGCTCTTAACTCTGCATGAGAAATATTTTTATCCAGGGGATCTGCCTGAATGGGCTGAGGTACTGACTGATTCCCATTTCTCCTTTTTTTAGCCCTTTTGGGAGGCATGTTTTGTAAATGAAAGGGAGAAATAGATTAGACTAAAAGTTAAATTTGAGCTCATGGGTTAGCTTGTGGTCCTTTCGGATTATGAGCACCATGCAGCGTCCGGGGTACCCGACTCGGGGTGTTACAAACTTGGTTTCACAGCCTAAGCTTCAACAGTGTCCTAGGAAGTCTAAAAATCTGCATCTAGTAGAGTCTTGGGCATGGGTGTATTGCGCACCGTATTTATGTACAAGAGGCTATGAGATATTTTAGAAACAATTTCCCTAACTGTAAAATAATACTGAAATATGTGGAATAATGGGATGAACCACTATAAGGTTCAATACTGTAATTAATCTAAAATAGGGTATATCAATACCAAAACTGAAATAACTATCTGAGCATGCTATGGTCTGAGAAAGCCTCTAAACTGTCTGAATAAGAAGTTGATGGGACATGTCCCCAACTAACTCTAACTGTTGAAATAAACTAAGTACTGAAGTACTAAAATGATGAAATAATCAGGTCCTTGAACTATAAGGACTCACCACTGACTCTGACTGCTGAAACCTGAACTGCTAAGTTCGATCGGTAACCTGAGCGTCTGAACCTATGGTATAAAACACAATAGTGCAAGATAAAAGTATACGTCAGTATGTGAGGATGTACTGGTATACAAAGTGAGGTAAGGCTGAATGCAAGGGTTCATATACATGAACTATAACTGACTGAATAACATAAACATAACTGAGTGAGGATATATGCATGAATAAATAACTGTAACTTAAATCATATGGATTAAGGATTTTAAGTTACTGATAACATGGATTACTGACAACATTGAGTACTGAAAACTGATATATTGATGAATGATATACTAATAATTGATATACTGATTACTGAGTGACTGTGTCTGACAATCCAGATTCTGATGGAACTAGCTGAGTTTTGTACTGAGCTGAGTGATTGTACCTGATAGTCCTAAAAATCTATAGAACTAGCAGAGTTCTTTACTAGAGACTGAGACTAAGACTGTGGGAGGTATTCATATAATCGACATAGTTTGGGTCCAATCTATAACCCTAATTAGAAGGGTGTCAATACCGCGCCACTGGTAAGTACAAGCTGTGAGTGACCCTCATCTATCAAGTACTCTAACGATAATGGTAGGACCCTCACCTAATAGGTTAATCTACCTCATCAACCCTCATCTAGGAGGTTAGATATCTCAATCTATGTTGGCTACGTAGTTCTGGAATGCAAGGATTTCTTATAAGGATCATAACCGTTGGTAGTACGTGAATTCCCATCCTTAGTTTCACTTGGTGCTGAATCCTACTTCCATCTGATTAGACACTAAACTAATTATACTAATCTGAATTGGACTGAGTTTGCTAAGTTTCATTGACTGATAGAATACTATTGAATTTTGATAATTGACTAAGTTTACTGAGGATTTCACTAAATACTGAATGGGACTGGACTGACACTGAGATTATTGAGTTTTCTTGAGTTTTGTAACTGACTGAATTTTACTGATCATGGCTTGACTAAAAGTATATTGAAAACTAACACTGGCTCTACGCACACAGCTAAATTGTTAGGTATTAAATATCCCCAGGACTCGATAGCATAAAAATAATAAGACATGACCATTCTTGAACACGTGACCATAATCATCAATTCACAATACAATCATTGAGAGATTGTACAAGAACTTGCAAGTCATAAACTTGTACATGGATATGAAAGAATGCAATATATCATAATTTCACAATTTCGATCTCATGAACATTCCCTCAAATCATTACAATACATGGCTTTATCATGGAAGTCATTTTGAACATGTCGGAACATCATGTGACCATCATTTGAATCACAAATGGGTCATAATACACAGTTCTTATTCATTTAGGTATTTCAACAAACACATGGAAGGAATAACCTTTTCTAGGGCATGAATCAACAACTAATGCATCATGGCTATATAAAGCACTTCAAATTTAAGGATTTCAATTCACATACTATCATAAAGTCATAAGAATTCAATAAAGATTCAATTTTAGAAATCGTAACACAACATTTACATGTGTACATTCAAACCCACAACATGGAACTCCAAAACTCATATTTTGAAAAGGTTTTCTTGAGCTCCAAGGATTGAAGGGACCCTCGGATGAACACTTTACATACCTTTGTTAAAAATTCTGGAAAGTTAATGGAGAAATCTTGAGTTATTGATTTGAAATAAATCACCTAGGGCTCTCTTGTTCTTGAGCAATTGCGAAATAATGAGTATCGTTAACCAAAAGAGGGATAAATTTTGTGTTATGAGGGATGAAGGTCAGGGGAAAAAGACCTAATTACCCTTAAGGATGGGGGTTTAAAAGATATAAAAATATGTCCAGTGATGCTACAGCCGACGCGGCGCTTCGAGGGTACTAATGCGATAACCTATGTAACACACTGACATCACATCCATTCACTAGAATTTGGCTTGAGCTGAGGTCAATTTGATCTATTGATACAATTGGAAATGCCACATGCCAATATCACGTTGACTCACTATTTTGGGATTCCAAACAAGGTCTAGACGGGGTTTGAAAAATCTAAAACTTATCCGAGGACACCTATTGACCTCCTTGATCATGAATTGACAAAAATATAGGCTTTTAAAGGACTTAAAGGTTGAAAAATGAGATCTCCATGTTTTGAAAGCTAAAATAACCTAATTCTGGAAACTTAGCTAGACTTTTCTAAGTTTGAGACCCCTTAACAAGCCTAAAGGACTAAATTAAGTTAGAAATTTTTATGCGGCCTTACACATTACTTATAGAATTTCTGCTTTCAGTTTTCATATGATAAAAGTGAGTCCTTCCTACACTTAGGATGATTTGAAAATAGATTACAATTACAAATTTAGAACTAAGTGTATTGGATCACAACTTTCATATAGTATGTTTTATTATTCATAATTTATGATTTTTAGCTTTCAGTTACTCAAGCCAATGTGAGCCATTTATACTTAGCATGCAT
>JAPEIP010000007.1:1990925-2000941 GCA_026120095.1 Capsicum chinense
TGAAAATTCATCAAATTACTACTCTATAGAACAAACAACAACCACAAACATGAGTACAATCATATCATCACAAAAAAATTATGATTTGGTATTTAAAGATTGATTCTTGAACTCCACGAACGAAAGGAATCCGTGGATGAATACTACGCAAACCTGACTCAGGGTTCTTGACATTTTTGAACTTGAAGGGTTTGAAATCCTTTGATTCTTGAAGAGTATTGGGTCTTATTCTTGGGGATTAAATTCAAAGAGAAACCCTAGTTTTTATTTGTGGAATAATAATGAGCAAAATGGCTGAGTTGAGACTCATCTGGGTTTATAGGTGAGTGGTAAGTGACCCAAATACCCTTGTTAAAACAACCTAGAAATAAACTGAATGTGGCGTGTGACGGTCCATCACTTAGCCTGTCAGAAGTGGATAGAAATGAGGTTCACCGGATAAGAGTTGACGGCCTGGATGATGGTCTATCACAACTTTGACGGTCCGTCAACTCATCTGTCAGTCCTAATCCAGTACATAGCTCAACTGCCTTGGCTGTGATGGTCAAAGTGGAGGTCCATCATTTATATGGCGGTCCGTCAACTTGGCCGTCATACCTGGGAGTTTTTGACTATTCCAAGTAAAACGTCCATAACTTCCTCATCTGAAGTCGGATTTGGAAAAAATTGGTACCTTTGGAAAGCAAAATGAATTTCCCACGTGATAGAAAGTGAAAATCTCAAAAATACCATGTGTACAAAGATATGTTTACATTTCAAAGTTTATCCTATCTTTCATGTCTCCATGCTTAAGAAGCATATTGGTAATTCCCTTGTAGTGGATCTTTCAGAGAGTATTGAAGAACAAGGAGATTCCCTTGGTCAAGGTCTTATGGCGAAACCAGCCAGTTGAGGGCGCTACTTAGGAAGCCGAGGTAGACATGCGATCCAAGTACCCGCACCTCTTCTCTGTGAGTTCAGATCAAGTTGAAGGTATTATTATTCTTTAATTCAACCTTTTTTTAATCAAAGTTTTAGGTGTGTATCTATCCTTGTTAAGTTCATGCATTCTCTAAAGTATTCAAGAGTTTAGAAAGACATAGAGTTAGTTTAGCGAGTTCTTCCAGCTTTAAGTACTCAGTTTCCTCCGTGCTCATAATTTAACTAGCAACATTCATGGACAAATGTTTCCAAGGGGTAGATATTGTAATACCCCAAATTTTTCCTAAGATTAATTTCTCCTTGAGAAGGTTAAGGAGTGACTTCCTAAGTAAGTATCATTTTAACCATACATAATTTCCCTAATTTTGAATATTTATCACATGTGAAATTTGATAAGCTTTCCATCGATATAAGATTTTCCCAAATACGATACCCGTGCAAGAAGTTATGGCTAATTTTTAAGTCCTAGTCGTAAAACAACGTCATTTTAGTGCTTGGCATGTCACGGAGAGGGTCTATTTGACAATTGTCAATTTTCAGTGGAACTCCGTGATAGCAGCACGTCACGCTAAAGTTCCAGGTCCCAACTAGCGGGGCAACGCGATAACACCGCATCGTGGTGACGCCCAAAATCTCGTTTGGCAAATTTCAGCAAGCCACCGCGATAGTGGTGCGTCGCGGTGGCCCATAAAATTGGGTTTTCTAGTTCAATTTTTCTAGCTTCATATAGAAGTTAAAAAGGGCACTTTGGACTTTTTCCAAACCTCTTAAACCGTACAAACACAGAATTAAAGTCATTTACAAGCATTCTATAAATTTTTTCTCAAGTTTTCTCTCTACAAAAAACCTAAGTACTCAAAACCTCTTCCAAGAATCTTAAGAATCCACCGTAGCTTTCACAAATTGAATTGAGATTCGAGGTTCCCAAGACAAAGGCTTCAAGAACCATCACTCAAAGTAATAAAAGAGTGTCTTAAGCAAGCTTCTTCATCTACAAGTCAGAATCTAACGTATGTGGGGTTTGAACAAGGACACTCCTTTCATCTTTGTGCCCAAAAGTTGTTTTAAATTACACTAATATATGGTTTCACATGTTTTTCTTATGAAAATTGGAGTATGGGTTTGCACCATTTGTTGTTGATCTCGAGATTATGATAATTTCCATGTTTTAGAAATTGAGATACATGAGTATGCTGAAATTTTAATGCAAAATGCTGAAATTCCAGATTTCTATATGATTTATGAATCCTTATGATCTCTAGTATGCATTTTGATGAGTCTTAACTCGAGATTGAACTATGAACTAGTAATCCCTTCTTGAGAATTGCAATTTTATGAAATTCTGTGCTATAAACACCTATGATTTGAGTATTTTGAGATTATTGAGAAATATTTGACCTTTTTGGTCCTAATAGAGTTGGAATCCACATTGATGTTCTATTAAAGCAAATAGTAATACATTTTGGTCTTCAGTATAGACCCTTGAATTATTTGAGGTGGATTTCCTAAGAGTTCTGAGCTGTGTATGGGAGTAGTATTTAGAACCGAGTTGGGTATGATTCTGAGGTCTCATACCCCAGAACTACGTGCCACCGTTGGACTGAGATTTATGGGCCCAAGGCCGAGATAGTGATCACTGATTTGAGGTTATACTCCTTGACAAGAGTATAACGCCTCTCCCCAACGTGAGGTTTCTTCCTTAGGAGTACAAGACATTGGACTCCATGTAGCTCATATGGTTTATGTTTGTTAGAAGAAACTCCCGAGTGTCCAAAGTTATATAATTCCAAGAGTCACAGAGTTCCCAAGTCTTAAAGTTTCAAAGAGTCCTGATTCCTTGAGTTTCAAAGAAGTTTTACTCTCCATGAGATAAAAGTATGAGTCTGAAAGCAGTGTTTAAAGTTCCTTTAGCCTTCAAGTATTGAGAATAAGAGGAGAGTAGCAATTTTAAAGTTAACTATAATGTCTTACGAGATTTGTGTTACATGCTTTATTATACAAGATTTATGAGTTTTACATTTTAGACTTATTAAAGATATGTGAGTCACTTCTAATTGCATGCATGATTTGATTAAAGAGTATTGATATTGTTTTATGTGAATGCATATACCCCCATATACTCAGTACATTCCCAAGTGCTAATCCACATATACATCTATGTGCTACATTGTCTTATAACGTAGGTTCAGGTGCTTAGTCCCAGCCTCATCAGTGATTTTCGAGTACCTTTGTCTATATCTCCATAATGGTGAGTCCTCAGGGTTCGAGTACCTATCTTATGACATTTTAGTATTTTATTAGATATATTATTGCTTTCAGTTCAGTTTGAGTTAGTAGGGGACCTATCCCAATGGCTCTCTAGGTCATGGAGTAGTAGAGTCTTTGCCAGACTAGTTATCAGATTGTTAGTATGTTGAGATTTCCATTATTGTGGTCATTTGGGCAGAGCATTTTCGTTGTATTTCCTATTATTTTGATATAATGGTACTAGCGTTTTGTTTATTTTATCTCAAAATAAGTTATTATATATAGTAACAAGCTTAAAGGATTAGCTTGGGGGTACTTGTAGCCTTAAGCACCGTGTGATACTTCGGGATGAGATTTCAAGGCGTTACAAACTTGGTATCAAAGCCTAAGGTTTGAGGAGTCCTAGGGAGTCTGACAGGCCGTGTTAAGTAGAGTCTTGATCATTGGTGTGTAGCGCACCACATCTATGAGCAAGAGGCTACGAGACATTTTAAGAAAAAGTTGTTACTTTTTTTTTCAGATTCTATTATGCCTATAGTTGTCCCTCTTATATAATATATCGTGCTCTCCTATTTCAGAAAATGCCTCCCCGAAGAGCGAACGACTGCAAAAATGATAATTAGCAACGCCAACCTGTTGATCCCTTGAATGAGACCATGTCTCATGCTAAGTTTGGGGAGGCCTTTCAGGCATGACCGCAAGCAGTCACTGCTAATGTTCAGGCCAATAACCAGGCCGCAGTTCCAAATCAGCAGGGAGGTGATTTAGCTACTGCTAGGATTTATGATTTTATGTGGATAAATTTGCTAGTGTTTTATGGGTCTAAGGCAGGTGAGGACCCACATTTATACTTTAAGGAGGTAAGAAAGATCACACATGTGATGCATGTTTTTGAGGAAGAAAGTGTTGAGCTGGTGTCTTGTAGGCTGAAAGACATAGCGTATGACTGGGTTGTTGCATGAAAAAAGAGTAGAGCGGAAAGTGATTCCCCCATTACTTGGAAGGTGTTCCAAGATGTGTTCTTGGGTATGTTCTTTCCGTTAGAGATGAAGAAGGTGAAAATAGAGGAGTTTATGAACTTAATGCAGGGCTCCATGATTGTTAAGGAGTATTTCTTGAAGTTCAACTAGTTGGCCAAGTATGCTCCTGATTTAATTTCTAACACCCGGGCTAGTATGAACAAGTTTGTGACAGGTGTGTCTAGTATGGTACTGAAAGAGTGTAGAACTAACATGCTTAACATAGATATGGAACTTGCTAGACTGATGATATATGCACAACAGATAGAAGTGGACAAGATAAGGGAGAGAGATAGAGTAATAGGTAATAAGAGGGCTAGATCTGAGCAGCATGAGTATAGTTAGGCTAGATCCCATGGAGGGAACCACCCACAATTCCAGTGTCGTTCATCTATGCCAGAACCTTCATCAACTAGCGCTCCCACGTCTAGAGGAAGGTAGCAGCAAGGGAATAGGTCTTCTATGTCTCAGTCCCAGAACAATATAAGTGACAGACCCCGCTATCGTCTTTAGGCTAAGTGTGGTAGGGATCATCCTAGTGAGTGTTTAGCCGACTAGAAGGGTTATGTTGCTTATAGAAAATAGGGCCACAGACTTAGAGAGTGTCCGTATGCTAGAAAGGAGAGCAGAGATGTTCGACCTTAGACACAGACTACTAGTACACCAGCTCCTGTAGCCGGTTTCGCCCCTGCTCAGGGGGCTTCATCTAGCACTACTGCCGATCAGTACCAGAACAAATTCAATGCCTTACCATCCCGTCAGGAGCAGTAGGATTCTCCCGATGTTGTTACTCGTATACTCTGTGTCTTTTGCTTTGATGTTTATGTGTTATTGGACCTCGGGTCAAGTTTCTCTTAATTCATCCTATTAGTCGTTATGAATTTTGCAATGAGTCCTGAAAAGACTCCTGAACCTTTCCTAGTTTCCACTCTAGTAGGAAAGTCAATTGTTGCTAAGCAAATATATATAAATTATCTTGTTACTGTTCTTCATAAAGTCATATTTGATGATTTGATTGAATTGGACATGGTGGATTTTGACCTTATTCTGGGAATGGATTGGCTTTGTTCTTGTTATGCATCTATAGGCTATCGTACCCGTGTAGTCAAGTTTAGTTTCCCGATGAACCAATTTTTGAGTGGTCCAGGAGTTCAGTATCTCCCAAGAGTCATTTTATATCTTATCTCAAAGCTAGAAAGTTTATATCCAAAGGTTGCATCTATCACATAGTTAGAGTCAAAGACACTAGGTTCGAGGCTCTAACTATTCAGTCGGTCAACAATGTTAATGATTTTCCTGATGTCCTTTTGGAAGATCTCCCAGGGGTACCTCCCGATTGAGAGATAGAATTCGAGATTGAACTTTTTCCCGACACTCAGCCTATTTCTATTCTGCCATACCGTACGACACCTACAAATCTTAAGGAGTTGAAAGAGCAACTCAAAGATCTTTTAGATAAAGGTTTCATAAGGCCTAGTGACTCTCCTTGGGGCGCACCTATTATGTTAGTGCGAAATAAAGATGGTTCATTGCGTATGTGCATTGACTATTATCAGTTTAATAATGTCATAGTAAAAAATAAGTATCCTTTTCCGAGAATTAATGACCTGTTTGATCAGTTGCATGGTGAAAGTTATTTCTCCAAAATAGACCTTAGATCCAGCTATCACCAGCTTAAAGTGAGGGAATATGATATTCCAAAGACAACATTTTGAACCCGCTATGGTTACTTTGAGTTTCTAGTCATGCCTTTCGAGTTAACCAACGCCCCAATAGCCTTTATGGACCTCATGAATTGAGTTTTCAAATAATATCTTGATATTTTTGTCATTTTTTTCATAGATGATATCCTTGTGTACTCCCTTACTGAGAATGCCCATGCAGATCACCTTAGAATTGTCTTGCAAAATCTTAGAGATCATCAGTTGTTTGCCAAATTTAACAAGTGTGAATTTAGACTAAGATCTGTAACCTTTCTGGGTCATATCTTTTTAGCTGAAGGCATTAGAGTTGATCCTCAAAAGACAGAGGCTATAAGAAATTGTCCTAGACCTATCTCTCCATCTGATATTAGAAATTTCTTGGGTCTAGCTGGCTACTACCACCATTTTGTTGAAGGTTTCTCTTCTATTGTGTCTCCCATGACCCAATTGGCCTAAAAGAAGTTAAGTTCCAGTGGTTAGATTTCTGTGAGAAGTGTTTTCAAAATTTGAAAACTCGACTTATTTCAGCCCCTGTGTTGATGTTGCCTGATGGTACAAATGATTTTGTGGCGTATTATGATGCCTCTAGAGTTTGTTTGGGTTGTGTGTTTATGCAAAGAGGTAAGGTTATAGCCTATGCCTCTAGACAGTTGAAGCCACATGAAAAGAACTACCCAACCCATGATCTTGAGTTAGATGTTGTGGTCTTTTCTTTTAAAATATGGAGACACTATCTTTATGGTATTTATGTTGATGTGTTTATTGATCATAAAAGTCAGCAATATATGTTTACTCAGAGAGAGTTGAATCTTAGGCAGAGGAGGAGGTTAGAGTTGTTAAAACACTATGATTAGGCAAGGCCAATGTAGTGCCAGATGTCCTTAGCAGGTTATCTATGGGTAGTGTTACTCATGCAGAGGAATGTAAGAAAGAGTTAGCTCATGATGTGTGTATTTTGGCTAGACTGGGTTTTATGTTGCTTGATTTAGCTGAGAGGAGTATCTTGATGCGAAGTAGTTACGATTTCTCTTTAGTTTCAAAAGTGGAGGAGAAGCAAGACAGGGATCCTACTTTTGGTCAGACTGAATGAGTCAGTTAAGGACCTAAAGTTTGAGGTTTTCTCCCAAAGGTGAGATGGTGTGTTGAGATTCCAGGGTAGATTGTGTGTTTCGTATGTTGATGATTTGAGGAAGAGGATTATGGCTAAGGAGCATGGCATGCGGTATTCTATTCATCCCGACGCTACCAAGATGTATCTCGACTAACGAGAAATCAATTGGTGGGTGAGGTATGAAGAAGGATATAGCTGAATTTGTAGTAAAGTGTGCAATGTGCCAACACGTTAAGGTAGAACACCAAAAACCTAGTGGTGTGATGCAAGAGTTTGGTATACCCACTTGGAAGTGGGAAGAGGTGAATATGGACTTCGTGACTAGTTTACCTCTTTCGCGTTGTGATCATGATTCTATTTGGGTTGTTATAGACAGGCTAACTAAGTTCGTCCATTTCTTGCCCGTGCAAACATCTTATACAGCTGAGGATTATGCTAGATTGTATATTCGGGAGTTGGTTCGGTTGCATGGAGTTTCCTTGCCTATCATCTCAGATAGGGGTACTTTGTTCACCTCTCAGTTTTGGAGAGCGTTTCAGAATGGTCTTGGTACCTAAGTTCATTTGATTTTCATTTTTCATCCGCATACAGACAGTCAAAATAAGAGAACCATTCAGACTCTAGAAGATATGTTGAGGGCATGTGCACTTGATTTCAAAGGTAGTTGGGATGATCAATCGCCACTGATTGAGTTCGTATATAACAATAGTTATTATGCTAGCATCGGGATGGAACCATTTGAGGCTTTGTATAATAAAAGATGTAGATCCCACATAGGTTAGTTTTAAGAGGGTAAGGTTGCTGTGATTGGGCTTGATTCTATATTTGATGCAATGGAGAAGGTAAAGTTGATTATAGAAAGGTTGAAGACAGCACAGAGTCGTCAAAAGTCATATGCCGATGTGAGGTGAAGGGATCTTGAGTTTGAGGTGGGTGATTTAGTGTACTTGAAGATTTCACCCATGAAAGGGGTGAAGAGGTTTGGTAAAAAAGGGAAGCTTAGTCCCTGGTATGTTGTTCCTTATAGGATCCTAAGTCGTGTAGGAAGAATAGACTATGAGATTGAGTTTTTCGTAGAGTTGCCAGCAGTTCATCCTATCTTTCATGTCTCCATGCTTAAGAAGAATATTGGTGATTCCGTTGTAGTGGATCCTTCAGAGAGTATTGATATTGAGAACAGTCTTTCATTTGATGAGATTCCCGTTGAGATTCTAGATTACCAGATCCGTAGACTGAAGAACAAGGAGATTCCCTTGGTCAAGGTCTTATGGTGAAACCAGCCAGTTGAGGGCGCGACTTGGGAAGCTGAGGTAGACATGCGAGCCAAGTACCCACACCTCTTCTCCGTGAGTTCAGATTAAGTCAAAGGTATTATTCTTCTTTAATTCAACCTTTTTTTAATCAAAGTTTCAGTTGTGAATCTATCCTTGTTAAGTTCATGCATTCTCTAAAGTATTCAAGAGTTTAGAAAGAAATAGAGTCAGTTTAGCGAATTCTTCCAGCTTTAAGTACTCAGTTTCCTCCGTGCTTATAGTTTAACTAGCACCATTCGTGGACGAATGTTTCGAAGGGGTAGATATTGTAATACCCCAAATTTTTCCTAAGATTAATTTCTCCTTGAAAAGGTTAAGGAGTGACTTCCTAAGTGAGTATCATTTTAACCATATAGAATTTCCCTAATTTTGACTTTTTATCACATGTAAAATTTGATAAGCTTTCCGTCGATATAAGATTTGCCCAAATCTGATTCCCGGGCAAGAAGTTATGGCTAATTTAAGTCCTAGTCATAAAACAACGTCATTTTAGTGATTGGCGCGTCACGGAGAGGGTCTATTTGACAATTGTCAATTTTTAGTGGAACTCTGCGATAGCAGCGCATCACGCTGAAGTTCCAAGTCCCAACTAGCGGGGCAACGCGATAACACCGCATCGCGGTGACGTCCAAAATCTCGTTAGAAAATTTTCAGTAAGCCACCCTGATAGTGGCGCGTCACGGTGGCCCATAAAATTGGATTTTCTATTTCAATTTTGTTTTGCGGAAATTTTGACTTTTGAAGAGAGTCACCACTTAATTTTGAAAAGAAATTAAGAAACCTTTAGAGAGTTACTTCAAATGATTCAAAATAGGAAAATCGTTTTAAGTTAGAGATTCTAGATAAGCGGTTCCTATTTTAACGTTTTAGGAAGGTGTTAGGCACCTAAAACGTCCGCTAACTTGCGGTTATCCGGACTGTTTTATTTTAAAAAGTCTTGTGTAAAATAGATTTAGGCGACTTAGTAGGGATTTTAACTAAGTCTAAACAAAACTAATAAACAAATAAACACATAAAAGATGAAAGGAGGAGAAAGTAAAGGATTTAGGCCATTAGGCCCAAATCAACGAGACATGTCCTAGTCTAGTTGGGCTTCCAACCTATTTCACCTGTCTTAAACTATTTTTCGAGCCTTTGGCTCGAGTCTTTCTCCTCCTGTATTAAATACAACTTTGGCTTCAAGGCCGAAATGAATGAATAAATAAATGACTAAATGAATAAATAAAAAGAAGATAATAATAAAAATTGAGACTTTTCAAGTCTTTTAGTGACCTCATCAATGGGTTTTGACCCATTTTCCTTCTTTGTCTATCTTCTAGCACCCGCATGCCATTTAGTGGACCTTGAGTTTAAACTTCAAACTTGACTCGAAGGGGTGAGCCTCATTTACCCATTATGAAATGCAGGAGGAGAGGAGTCCATTTGGACTCCAGATATTTTTTGCATACAAAGAAAAGATAAAGAAATTAATATATGCTAAAGGCATAAAAGTGACATATTTCAAACTAAAAGAAACTATCAAGAACAAATTTTTGAATGACAAGAATAAGCACACTTGCACAAGAATGAGAGTCAATAAATAAAAAATGCAAAGCGAAAGTTTAACAATCATACTATGCATGAGTCAAAAATATCCAAATAATTTTATTTAGCCGCAAAAGTTCGAACTTTCTTATCATTTTGAAAAGACAACATGCGAACA
>JAPEIP010000007.1:2006311-2018089 GCA_026120095.1 Capsicum chinense
CTTCCTCGCGGTTCTGACTATATCCAATGGATGGTTTCCAAAACTCATGATTATTGTTGGAGGGTTTCTTCAAGTAGTTCTATCATAGCCAAAAATTGAGTCTACCCAGACTTTGTTATAGTTGGTGGTTTCCAAAGCTGTAACCTCTGGTGCTGGGGAATTTGGAATATGTTCCGGCATTTGGTGGAAATTTTGAGGTCTTCCTTAAAATTTCTGCCCCAGTTTAAACTTTGAGATAATACCAATCTGAGTGGATCTGAAGTCTTTGCTGATCTTCATTCTCTTTGTTGGATGTCGATCTTCTCTTGTGAATTTTTTAGATTCTTTCTCAAAGATTCTGCCCCAGTTTCCATTTCCTAGGGTTATATGACCGAGCCGTTGGGGTGCCTACGTATCCCGTTGAAGGAGGAATCAGGTCAAACGTAGTTCAGGCTACGCTAGGGATATACAAAAGAAATTAATGGGTTGATCGAAGCCGACATAGGCCACCTACGTATCCCTTTTATTGGGAATTCAGGTCATCACATAGTTCATACATAGGGGGAAAGGATAAATTTTCCTAAGAGGTTGACCAAAGCCAACATAGGCCGCCTACGTATCCCTTTCTTGGAAATTCAGGTCAAACTTAGTTCGTGCTTAAAGAGAAAGGATTCTAGGCAGTTACACACTAGAAAAAAACATTATTACAAAGGTGATTACAAACAAACTAAGAAAACACAAAAACTAGAATGTCATTCAAATATAATATCTCTTTACCGCATCAGAATTGATTGGTTTGGTCCACTCTGTGCCATCCATCTCAGAAAAAATCAGAGCTCCTCCAAATAGAACCTTGCGAACTATGTATGGCCCTTGCCAGTTTAGAGCGAACTTGCTCTTGTACTCCTCTTAGTAAGGGAATATTCGTTTGAGAACCAGTTGCCCCACTTCAAATGCTCGAGTTCTTACCTTCTTGTTAAAGGCATGAACCATCTTGTGTTGATACAGCTGACCATGGCATACAACGGCCATTCTCTTTTCATCAATTAACATGAATTGTTCATAGCGAGCATGGACCCATTCTTTGTTACTCAATCCAGCTTCCTGAATAATCCTTAGGGAAGGTATTTCAACCTCAGCGAGTATCACAGCTTCATTCTCGTAAACTAGTAAATAGGGAGTTGCTCCTTTGGAGGTTCAAACCATTGTTCGATACCCTAGCAAGGTGTAAGGTAAAATCTTGTGCCATGATCTATCATTTTCGACCATCTTTCTCAAGATATTCTTGATATTCTTGTTAGCAGCTTCTACGGCTCCATTCATTTGGGGAAAGTACACTGTCGAGTTGCGATGCACAATCTTGAACTGATCACAAATTTCTTTCATCAAGTGACTGTTCAGGTTTACCCCATTATCAGTAATAATTGATTCTGGCACTCCGAATCGGCAAATCAAGTTATTCCTGAAGAAATCTGCAACCAGTTTCTTAGTGACGGCTCTGTATGAAGCAGCTTCAACCCACTTAGTGAAATAATTGATGGCGACTAAAATAAATCTATCTCCATTCAATACCGATGGCTCTATTCGTCCGATAATATCCATGCCCTAAGTTATGAAATGCCAAGGAGAATTCATTGTGTGAAGCTCGTGTGGAGGTATTCGAATCAAATTTGGACATCTCTGTACAAACTTACTACAATCATTTTCCATAGTCATCCAGAAGTAACCGGTTCTCAGGATCTTTCTAGCAAGGACAAACCCATTCATGTAGGGCCCACAAACTCCAGCGTGTACCTCGTTTATAAACTCATTGGCTTCCACCGCATCAACGCATCTTAGGAATCCCAAATCAGGAGTCCTCCTAAAAAGAATTTCTCCACTTAGAAAGTAATTCTTTGCCAAACGCTAGATTTTCTTCTTTTGGTTGTTACTAGCCTTTTTAGGATATATTCCTGATTCCAAATACCTCTTAATGTAATAGTACCAAGGCCTTCCATCAGGCTCCTCTTCCACGTGTATGCAATGCGTGGGTTGCTCCTTCAGGTATATTTCTAAAGGATCGATGTAACTCTGATCCGGGTGATAAATCATGGAAGATATCATGGCAAAAGCGTCAGCAAACTAGTTTTGTGTCCATAGGATATGTCTAAAATCAACATCCTTGAATCTTCCGCATAGTTCTTGCACCAGCTCCACATAAGGAGTAATCTTGAAGTTTTTTACCACCTATTCTCCCCGTACCTGGTGAATCAGCAAATCTGAATGTCCGATATTTAGCAATTCATGAACACCCATATCAAGTGCCTATTTGAGCCCCAGGATGCAAGCTTCATATTCTTTCATGTTGTTGGTGCATGAAAAACATAACTTAGCAGTTACCGAATAATGTTGGCCCATTTCTGACATCAAAACTGCTCCTATTCCTGAACCTTTGAAGTTGACCACCCCATAAAAAATAGCCTCCATTCGGGGTAGATTTTCGTGATATCTTTTCCTACGAACAAAACTTCCTCATCGGGAAAGTATGTTCAAAGTGGCTCATATTCCTCATCAACTGGGTTTTCAGCCAAATGATCTGCTAAGGCTTGCCCCTTGATTGCTTTTTGGGTTACATACACAATGTCAAACTCACTCAGCAACACTTGCTACTTGGCTAGCTTTCCTATAGGCATGGCCTTCTAGAATATATACTTCAATGGATCTATTCTCGAGATGAGGTAAGTTGTGTAGGACGATAGATAATGCCTCAACTTTTGTGCTGTCCAAGTCAAAGCACAACATGTCGTTTCTATAAGAGTGTAACGGGCTTCATATGGTGTGAACTTTTTACTCAAGTAGTAAATGGCTTTCTCTTTCCTATCGGTCTCATCATGTTGCCCGAGTACGCATCCAAAAGCATTTTCTGAGACTGACAGGTAAAGCAATAATGGAATTTCTTCTCTCGATGGGACCAAAACCGGTGGTGCAGACAAGTATTCCTTGATGCGATCAAAAGCTCTCTGACATTCTTCTGTCCACTCATTTAGTCCATTTTCCTTCAATATCTTGAGAATTGGCTCGGATATGACTGTTGATTGAGCGATGAATCTGCTAATGTAATTCAGAAGACCCAGGAAACTCATAACTTCTTTCTTGGTCCTTGACGGTGGCAAGTATTGAATTGTCTTGATTTTGGATGGGTCTAGCTTGATCCCCCTTCTGCTGACTATGAACCCCAGCAACTTCCCTGATGGCACACCAAAAGCACACTTAGCAGGATTTAACTTCAAACTGTACCTTCTTAATCTATTGAAGAATTTCTCCAGATGAGTTAGATGATCCGAACACTCGCGGGATTTTATAATTACATCATCCACGTACACCTCAATCTCCTTATGAATCATATCATGGAAAATGTCATCATGGCCCTCATATATGTCGGACCTACGTTCTTGAGACCAAACGGCATTACCCAGTAATGATAAACACTCCAGGGCATAATAAAAGCCATTTTTTCTGGATCTTCCTCATCCATCAGTATCTGATGATAGCCGGCGAAACAATCAATGAATGACTGCATTTTATGTTTTGCACAGTTATCGATGAGAATATGGATGTTGGAAAACAGAAAATTATCTTTAGTATTGGCTCTGTTCAAGTCTCTATAGTCAACACAAATTCAAATCTTGTCGTCCTTCCTTGGAACAGGGACGATGTTGGCCAACCATGTCGGATATTTTGTGACCTCGACAACCTTGATCTTTAGACTTAAATCTGGCTTGAATTTTCTCATTTTTTGATTGACTGGATCAAAATCAGAATTTATCGGCAATTTATGCGACACAATGCTGGTGCTCAACCCTGGCATATCATCATAGGACCAAGCAAACACGTCAATATACTCCCACAACAGGTGGATGAGCTCTTCCCTTTGTGGTGCCGCGAGGTGGACACTGATAATGGTCTCTTTGATTTCATCGTGATCTCCTAAGTTGACTATTTCAGTTTTTTCCAGATTGGGTTTTTCACGATTCTCAAATTCCTCCATACCTTCAACTAACCATTCCTCATCATCGTCCTTTCAACCATCATCGTCCCCTTTATTTTGTTCATTCAGGCTTTGACATGACACAACATTGGCAGGTTTTAAGCTACTGTTACTGTAATGGACAAACAAACTAAGTTAGATGATAAGATAATAACAAAACATATGACTAGGAGAGTTTTAGAACTAATATAGTTTTCCAAATAAATAAAGGCCTTTTCATAGAAATTTGAGAAATAATTACAACACCATGGCTTGTGACTTGCACAAATACAAGCCCCCCACCTTTTTTGAAAGTAGTAAGATACAAAAATAAAGTTTTGATATATAAAACATGGATCGTGGGGCCTACTCTGGATCATCACCGATTTCAAAACTATTAGTAATTGCCCTTTCATCTACCACGACGGGTGACGGGTTATGAGTGGAGTGGAGGTCCAATTTTGCAAAGCCTCCCCTAGCGCAATCTGCTTTACCCCGCTGGAATCTGGGAGATCTTCTGGTATAGCATTTCATCCTTCAAACAAATCTCCTATCCCATCCCTAAGACCATCATCATCTAACATCTATTGTATGGGAAATGACTGGAACAGAAGTGGCAAGGGCCTAAACAGAGTCTTTTCTGGCTCATCCTCAACCCTATCTTTTCTGGTAGGCTGATACCCTAACCCGTGCTTAGATCTTCTCTCTGGGATCACAATAGGCTCAATAATTTCTTGTAAATTCTTGCCCAAGCCTCGACCAGGTTCGAACTCATTTCTTAACATCAAAGTTGCAATTATTTTGTAGATAGAAGGCATTGATATTTTGGGTGTCAAATCTCTTTCCACAGTGTTTACAATTTCTACTGTATAGAAGGTGCTACCTTTTGGAACATCTTCAATCACCGGCATATAACCATTGGGATGGTCCACTTGACTTCCTTCTCCTTGGATGACTACTTCATGATTTTTTCAAATGAACTTCAATAATTGATGAGGGGGAGATGAAATTTTCTTTGCCCCATGTATCCATGGTCTTCCCAAAAGCAGGTTGTAGTAAGGATGGATATCCATAGCATAAAACTTAGTCTTAAACTTAGCAGGCCCTATTTGGATGTGCAAATCAATCTCTCCTATGGTATCTCTCTGCCCTCCATCGAATGCTCTCACATTTACGTGGCTTTGATGAATTTTCCCCAGATCATAGCCTATTTGGACCAATGTGGAGAGGGGACAAATATTCACACCAGATCTATCGTCTATTAATACCTGATTAATTGCATAATCTTGACAAACGACGGTGACATGGATGGCTTTGTTGTGCATTGCTCCTTCAAATGGCAACTCTTCGTCACTGAATGATATGTGATGGTTCCCCACAACGTTCCCTATCATCATAGTAAAATTATCAACGCCCATTCCTACAGGAACATATGCTTCCTCCAGGACCTTCGACAGAGCCTGTCAGTGGTGTTGCGAGCTCAATAATAGTGCTAAGATAGAGATTTGGGCCGGCGTTTTCTCCAAGTATTTGACAATTGAGTAATCCTTTGGTTGCATACACCTCCAAAATTCCTCATCCTCTCCTTCAGTGATTGGCCTTTTCTGTGAATCTTTCTTGTTGGTCAATTCCTCAGGGATGTAACATCGTCCTGATCATGTCATCCCTCGGGCAGTGGTGGTTTACACAATAAATTCCTTCTTTGGAGGGGGAGCGTACACTTGAGTCGGTGCAATCATCACCACAAATGGATCTTTCCCTTTGATACTTAAGGCAGCTACAACTTTATCTATCTTTCCTACCTCTTCCACCCATTTGTACTTTTCGGAGTTCACCTGAGTAATGGTCTTGCCAAATGCATATTCGCCTTATATTTCAATCATGTTAAATATAGATGCCCCATAGTTGGGTAGTGGATTACTGCAAACATTTGGAGTAGGTGCCTGGAGCGTGATGACCTTCTGATCAATTAGATCTTGGATTCTGTGTTTCAAGATAAGACAGTCCTCGGTACTATGCCCTGCTGCCCCTGAATGATAGGCATAATTTTGATTAGTGTGATAAAACCGGGAGCTAGGATTGACAGGTTTTGGCTGTACTGGTTGCAAATGACCAGTATTCTTCAATCTTTTAAACAATCGGGTGCGACTTTCAGCTAGTGGGGTGAAGTTTCGAGGAGGTTTTTTCGTGGTTTGGACGCTGGGGGTTATACGGGCTTAGGTTTGTAGGAGGGGGTACTTGGTGGTAATTTGGAGGTGTTTGGAAATTTGTTGTGCTATTTGGGGGAGTAGTTTGGAAATGAGACTGATAATTTAGAGGTAGAACTGGGTATTGAGGAAAGATATTTAGCTGTGGAGCTTGTTATAATGGTGGGATGTTAGGGAGTGGAGTTTGGTATTGGGGGTGGACATAGAATGCATGCGGAATTTTAGGTGATGGCGGGGAAGATTAAACATTTCAAGAATTGAACCGCTGTTTTAATTTTGTAACAGAATTGGCAGAAACCCCACCTACCTCTTCCTTTTTCTTCTTAGAAAACATGGCAGTTCCAGATGATGTCGGGGTTTTGGCAATTTTTCCTGTCTGAATACCTTCCTCTAATGATTCTCCTATTTTTACCAAATCTGCAAAGGTCGCTCTGACAGCGGACACCATCCTGGTATAATATTCTTCTTTTTGAGCGCGAGAGAACACGGATACCATTTTCTCCTGGGATATAGGGGGCTGTACTTTGGCAGCTTCTTTCCTCAAACGAAAAGCATAATCTCGAAAACTTTTAGTGCTCTTTTATTTAATCTGATCTAGTGAATACCGATTAGGGACCATTTCAATAATGAATGCGAACCGGTCAAGGAAACTCTTGGCTAATGTCCTCCAACCAGTCCACCTTTTCGGCTCCAGAGACATGAACCACTCCAAGGCTTCACCATTCAAACTTCAACTGAATAGGCACATTAATAACGCCTCATTTTTCCCTCTCCCTACTAGTTGCTCGTAGTACCTTCTTAGATGGGCTATTGGATTTCCAGTACCGTCAAACATATCAAACTTAGGGACCTTGTATCCTTCTGGTAGGTCTACTCCTGGTTGAATGCACAAATCGTCATACCCCAAACTATCGTGGTCCTTGTCCCCATGAGACTCTTTGATCCTCATGATCTCTTTTTGCATGGCTAGTAAATTCCTTTCATGCTGGGCCCTCCATTCCTTCTTCTTCTCCTTGTAATGGTCCATCTTAGGGTTAGGAAGGGGTTCATAAATATCAGGGGATATGATGTCTTGAGGGGGATTTGGAAGGAAGGCTTGATTTTACAGATGGAGGGAATTTGGTTGGTAAGTGGGGAGAACATTTTGGAAATTGGGAAGGTTATGTGGGCCTTGTAAGTAGTTTGGCAGAATATGAGATGGATTTTGCAGATTTGGAAATGAATTTGGTGGATTCGAAGGTAGGTTTGCCGTATTTTGTGGATTTGGGAGTAAATCTTATGGATTAGGGAATGTGTTTTGCTGATTTGAGAATGTGTTTTGAGGATTTGGGAATGGATTTGAAGACGGGTTTTGTAGGGTTGCGGATGGACTTTGTGGATGGTAGGCGTCTGGATTATTTTCATGATTAGTGTTTTGGACAAATGGAGGAGCGGAGCCAGATGATACGTTAGTTCGTTGGTCCCCGAGAATAGGGGTACTAAGGGATGGGATTTGGAGTGGAGTCTCGTGCCCCCAGTAGCAGGGGCATTGACGGTGATGGCCAAGTTAGCCAATTCTCGAGTGAAATTTATTTCCTCCTGAAGCAATTCTAATTTCCTTGCAAGTTCCGCAATCATCTCATTCTGTTCCACTATCACATTATCCCGGATAGCCAGTGAGCTTTCTTCGTTATTTCCTATCATTTTTGAATGATGGTCCAAGGATGGGATTTTCTGTGCTTTCGATCGGGTGAAGTAGGGATGTTCTGTCAGTTTATCAACACGGAGTAATTTCTGTTATCTCATAGTAAAACAACTCAAAGGCAAATGTGTTAGTTTCCGTATGTGATAAGTAATGCAAAATATTTGACAGAAAATAATCACACAGAGTTGTTCGAGTCATAGCCAAATTCATCCGTAGGTCATAGTGGATAAACTTGACTTTGATCTCAACCAATGCATATAAGCACATAAAACAGTTATATCACACAAGACATTAAAATAACGTGTATCCTAATTGGGGTGACCCATTTTGAGCCAAGGGTTCAGGCCTAACGATTTTTTGAAGAAAATATATGCTTTATCAAAGTCAATCCATTAACCCCAACTCATATAGATGCAAAAGGGGGCATAAATGCCTACAAAAGATAAAGAAATAAGGATACAATTTTCAGGGAAAAGGGGAAATAACATGAAAGAAGATAAGTTCCCGCGCAAGGGAGAATAGAAAAGCTAGCTACTGGAGGATTCTTCATCTGCTTTCGCCTTCTTTCCCTTGTTTACCTTATGTGCTATTTGATACTTATTGATGATAAGGTGACTCCCACATAATTGTGCCTTGCATTCATAAGTCATTTCTCCTATGCTGTCGAATTGGGAGGCCATGCTATCGTCCAAATAGATTAGGCATTGCCTGGCATCATCAGCATCTTGCCTAGCTCTTTTCAACTCTTCCCTCAATGTATGTATGGTCAAAGCGTCTTCCATGTGCACCTGCCGGTGCGCAATTTCACTTTTCTGGAACTCATCTTGTATCTTATGAAGCCAAATTTATTGCTCGGATTCTACATCCACAACCCGAGTGGGCACATTTGGTCCCGGATTCAATGCTCCGGCGAGGCTTTTTTTCAACCACTCCTTGTAAGTGTCGCTGACTTCAGGTTCATACCCTATATGGAAAGAGACTTCTACCCACTTTTTTCTTCTCCATCCATTTATCATGTAGTCTTTGAGTGAGGGCATACTTTCATCATATTCGGTGAAGAATTTGAGCATAGAATCGATTTCAGGCATCTCCTACTTGATCTCAAATTGCCTAAGAACTCTGCCAGGATTGTAGGGGCGGGTTCCCCTAAGACCCGGGAGCATGAAAAAAGGCCATTCGCCCCCTCGAATGATGTATTTCCCTGAACGAAGATAGTTAAAGGACCATTGGACATCGCCATCTCTTAATTCTCCAAGAGTCATAAACCAAAATTCGTGGGATGCTTCCCTTTTGAACTTGTGTAAAAATAACCACATGTCGTGTGATTCTAGCAGATTTATCCTTGTTTTGAGATCAGGTTGTGCCGTTCTAGGATTTTTCACCAAATGCATCATCATCTACCATTGTAATATAAGGTTGCAGCCTTGAAAGAAATGATTCTCGACTTGACATCTTCCCAAAGTGCGATTTATGTCGGCGACAATCATGGGGGCTAAGTTGAGGAATACTTTTTTAGAATTGTATTCCATTCCAAAGAAGAGTGCATGGGTCACTGTGACAACCCTCGGATGAATTGTGCCATTTTTTCCCAGCGGGAAGCTCTCGTTTCCTTCCATTTTGCTTTTGATTCCAATTTATGCCCAAATTAGTGAAAAGAGTTGAATCTTCCAAATCGACGGTACAACTCATGAAAAGTGATATGTGCTCCATCCCATTCTCCTAGCCAGGTGTCTTCATCAGTTAAAAATGCTTCCTTGATCTTTTGACGATCCCACACATTTGGGACTAAAATATTCTTATCCGGTGTCTCCTTTCTCTTAAAACACATTTCCATACTCTCGTAGAAAATCAATACCTCTTTAATGGTGTGGGTTAATTCAACATCCCCAAAGCGAAATACCATGTTCTGATCATCCTAAAAAGTTGTTATTACATGGATCATTTCGGGCCAAGCGTCCATCTCGATCAAAGAAGGAAGATGCCCAATGTGTGTTCTAACAATCTTTATCTCTTCTATACTCATGTAATCCCACCACAGTTTCAGGTAATCTTCGGGTTTGGTGACCATCTTGAACTTTTCACGAGAATACAATTGAGTCATATCTACATAAAAGAAGACAAAATAAGCCTTTCCCCGACCCCAAAGGATGATGGATTGAATTTAGACAAGCATATATTTCTTCAACACATAAGCATGGTTCGTCTGTGATTGACTCGGGGTCAAATAGACATAGGGCAAGTTTTCTAATGGGCCCAATACCTCACTCGGATATTGGGTCGTCCTAGGTACATGCCTAAAATAGGATTTTGGTTTCGTTCTATCCTCGATGTCTAGAGTGGGTTTGAACACCAGTTCTCAAGCGGACAACTTAAGTTTGAAAATACGAACAACCATCAGACGACTCATGTGCTAATAAGCCATTCTTATTTCCAACACATTATTGGAATTGAACAATAGGGGCCGGGACATCCACGAAACCCCAAAACAGTTTAAATAATGTAGGAATATGCCATGAGATGCGATAGTTAATCTTTATAAAATCGAAACATATAAACACATAAAAAGTTAATCAAAAGATGAAACCAAACATTTGGTTAGAACCTAGTTCAAAAATCTCCAGCAGAGTCACCATTTCTGTTTTGCGGAAATTTTGACTTTTGAAGAGAGTCGCCACTTAATTTTGAAAAGGAATTAAGAAACCTTTAGAGAGTTACTTCAAACGATTCAAAATAGGAAAATCGTTTTAAGTTAGAGATTTTAGATAAGAAGTTCCTATTAACGTTTTAGGAAGGTGTTAGGCATCTAAAACGTCTGCTAACTTGCGGTTATCCGAACTGTTTGAAAATCGTCTTTTGATTAACTTCGAAAAGATTAATTTGTTGAAATAGTGATTTGATTTTTTTTATTTTTTTTTAAAAAGACTTGTGTAAAATAGATTTAGGCGACATAGTAGGAATTTTAACTAAGTCTAAACAAAACTAATAAACAAATAAACACATAAAAGGGGAAGGGAGGAGAAAGTAAAGGATTTAGGCCATTAGGCCCAAATTAACGAGACATGTCCTAGTCTAGTTGGGCTTCCAACCCATTTCACCTGTCCTAAACTATTTTTCGAGCCTTTGGCTTGAGTCTTGCTCCACCTGTATTAAATACAACTTTGTCTTCGAGGTCGAAATGAATAAATAAATAAATAAATAAATGAATGAATAAATAAAAAGAAGACAATAATAAAAATTGAGACTTTTCAAGTCTTTTAGTGACCTCATCAATGGGTTTTGACCTATTTTCCTTCTTTGCCTATCTTTTAGCACCCGCACGCCATGTAGTGGACCTTGGGTTTAAACTTCGAACTTGACTTGAAGGGGTGAGCCTCATTTACCCATTACGAAATGCAGGAGGAGAGGAGTCCATTTAGACTCGAGGTATTTTTTGCATACAAAGAAAAGATAAAGAAATTAATATATGCTCAAGGCATAAAAGTGACATATTTTAAAGTAGAAAAAACTATCAAGAACCAATTTTTGAATGACAAGAATAAGCACACTTGCACAAGAATGAGAGTCAACAAATAAAAAATGCAAAGCGAAAGTTTAACAATCATACTATGCATGAGTCAAAAATATCCAAATAATTTTATTTAGCCGCAAAAGTTCGAACTTTCTTATCATTTTGAAAAGACAACATATGAACAAAGAAGAATAAATATCTTGGATGAAAAATAAAGCTAGCACTTCATATCTTATATGAGGGTTTTGAAATTCATTAAAATAATTAGTATGCAAATGACAAATTTTTGACTTAACTAATTACTATTTTTATTAAGGCGCAACAAATAATAATAACTATTCTTCCAACATAAAATAAACAACTTTACATGCTAAAAAAAAACATATCTACCAAC
>JAPEIP010000007.1:2019382-2035200 GCA_026120095.1 Capsicum chinense
TTCTTGATTTAATAAAATGAATGCATATTTATCCAAATAAATTATTTTTGAGAATAAATTATATTTAAATTAAGATTTTAATTATTTGAATTTATTTTCAAGATAAGCCTTAATTAAATCCGATATTTTATAAAATAAATATTTAAGTAATAAATTATATAATCTCATATAACTGAACATGATAGTATATGATCGCTACTTAAAATGAAAAAATCACATACGAAAAATATTTTAAGTTTTTTTTTTTTTATTTGGATGAAATAATTATTTTGGTTTATTAAAAACTGAAGAAACTCAGGATTAAATTTAGTCGTGGAGGGCAAACATTAGGTGTCAACAAATTTTTCCTACTTCGTACAGAAGTTAAAAAGGGCACTTTGGACTTTTTCCAAGCCTCTTTAACCGTACAAACACCAAATTAAAGTCATTTACAAGCATTCTATAAAGTTTTTCTCAACTTTTCTCTCAATAAAAACCCTAAGTACCCAAAACCTCTTCCAAGAATCTCAAGATTCCATCGTATCTTTCACAAATTTGAATTGAGATTCAAGGTTCCTAAGACAAAGGCTTCAAGAACCCTCACTCAAAGTAAGAAAAGAGAGTCTTAAGCAAGCTTCTTCATCTATAAGTCAGAATCTAAGGTATGTGGGGTTTGAACAAGGACACTCCTTTCATCCTTGTGCCCAAAAGTTGTTTTAAATTACACGAATATATGGTTTCACATGTTTTTCTTATGAAAATTGGAGTTTGGGTTTGCACCATTTGTTGTTGATCTTGAGATTATGATAATTTCTATGTTTTAGAAATTGAGATACATGAGTATTCTGAAATTTTAATGCATAATGCTGAAATTCTAGATTTCTATATGATTTATGAATCCTTATGATCTATAGGATGCATTTTGATGATTCTTAACTTGAGATTGAACTATGAGCCACTAAGCCCTTCTTGAGAATTTCAATTTTATGAACTTCTGTGCTATAAACACCTATGATTTGAGTACTTTGAGATTATTGAGAAATATTTAACCTTTTTGGTCCTAATAAAGTTGGAATCCATATTGATGTTCTATTAAAGAAAATAGTAATACATTTTGGTCTTCAGTATAGACCCTTGATTTATTTGAGGTAGATTTCCTAAGAGTTCTGAGCTGTGTATAGGAGTAGCATTTAGCATCGAGTTGGGTATGATTCTAAGGTCTCATATCCCAGAACTACGTGCCACCGTAGGACTAAGATTTATGGACCCGAGGTCGAGATAGTGATCACTGAGTTGAGGTTATACTCCCTGGCAAGAGTATGATGCCTCTGCCTAATGTGAGATTTCTTCCTTAGGAGGACAAGATGTTGGACTCCATGTAGCTCACATGGTTTATGTTGGTTAGAAGAAACTCCTGAGTGTCCAAAGTTATATAATTCCAAGAGTCACAGAGTTCCCAAGCCTTAAAGTTAAAAGAGTCCTGAGTCCTTGAGTTTCAAAGAAGTTTTACTCTCTATGAGATAAAAGTATGAGTCTAAAAGCATTGTTTAAAGTTCCTTTAGCCTTCGAGTATTGAGAATACGAGGAGAGTAGCAATTTTAAAGTTAAGTATAATGACTCACAAGATTTGTGTAACATGCTTTATTATACATGATTCATGAGTTTTACATTTTAGACTTATTAAAGATATATGAGTCACTTCTAATTGCATATATGATTTGATTAAAGAGTATTGATATTGTTTTATGTGAATGCATACACCCCTATATACTCAGTATATTCCCAAGTGCTAATCCACATATACATCTATGTGCTACATTATCTTATAACATAGGTTCAGGTGCTCTTTCCCAGCCTCATCAGTGATTTTCGAGTACCTTTGTCTACATCACCACAATGGTGAGTCCTTATGGTTTGAGTACCTATCTTATGACATTTTAGTATTTTAGTAGATATATTATTGCTTTCAGTTAAGTTTGAGTTAGTAGGGGATCTGTCCCAATGGCTCTCTAGTTCATAGAGAAGTATAGATTTTGCCAGACTAGTTATCAGATTGTTAGTATATTGAGATTTCCAGTATTGTTGTCATTTGGACAGAGTATTTTCTTTGTATTTCCTATCATTTGATATGATAGTACTAGTGTTTTGTTTATTTTATCTCAAAATAAGTTATTATATGTAGTAATAGGCTCAAAGGGTTAGCTTGGGGCTACTTGTAGCCTTAAGCACCGTATGATGCGCCGAGATGAGATTTCAAGGCATTACAAACTTGGTATCAAAGCCTAAGGTTTGAGGAGTCCTAGGGAGTCTGACAGGCCATGTTAAGTAGAGTCTTGATCATTGGTGTGTAGCGCACCACATATATGAGCAAGAGGCTACGAGATATTTTAGGAAAAAGTTGTTTCTTTCTTTCAGATTCTATTATGCCTACAGTTGTCCCTCTTATCTAATATATCGTGCTCTCCTATTTCAGAAAATACCTCCCCGAAGAGCAAACGGCCGCAGAAATGATAATGAGCAACCCCAGCCTGTTGATCCCTTGAATGAGACCATGTCTCATGCTAAGTTTGGGGCGGCCTTTCAGGCATTAGCGCAAGCATTCACCAACAATGTTCAGGCCAATAACTAGGCCGCAGTTCCAAATCAACAGAGAGGTGATTTAGCTGCTGCTAGAATTTATGATTTCATGCGAATAAATCCGCCAGTGTTTTATGGGTCTAAGGTAGGTGAGGACCCATAGTTATACCTTGAGGAGGTGAGAAAGATCACACAAGCGATGCATGTTTCTAATGAAGAAAGTGTTGAGCTGGGGTCTTGTAGGCCAAAATACATAGCGTATGACTGGGTTGTTGGATGAAAAAAAAGTAGAGCAGAAGGTGATACCCCTATTACTTGGAAGGTATTCTAAGATGCGTTCTTGGGTATGTTCTTTCCATTAGAGATGAAGAAGGTGAAAATAGAGGAGTTTATGAACTTAAGGCAGGTCTCCATAATTGTTAAGGAGTATTGCTTGAAGTTCAACTAGTTGGCCAAGTATGCTTCTGATTTGATTTCTGACACCCTAGCTAGTAAGAGCATATTTGTGACAGGTGTGTCAGGTATGGTACTGAAAGAGTGTAGAACTAACATGCTTAACATAGATATGGAACTTGCTAGACTGATGATACATGCACAACAGATAGAAATGGACAAGATAAGGAAGAGGGATTGAGTAAGAGGTAATAAGAGGGCTAGATTTGAGCAGCATTAGTATAGTTAAGCTAGATCCCATGGAGGGAACCACCCACAGTTCCAGGGTCATTCGTCTATGCCATGACCTTTATCAATTAGTGCTCTCTCTCTTAGAGGCAGGTAGCAGTAAGGGAACAGGTCTTCTATGTCCCAATCCTAGAACAGTGTAAGTAACAGACCCTGCTATCCTCCTTATGCTAAGTGTGGTAGGGATTATCTCGGGGAGTGTTTAGTATACTAGAAGGGTTGTTTATCTTATAGAAAATGGGGCCATAAACTTAGAGAGTGTTCGTATGCTAGGCAAGGGAGCAGAGATGTTCGACCTCAGACACAGACTACTAGTGCACCAGCTCCTATAGCCCATTTTGCCCCTACTCAGGGCGCTTCATCTAGCACTGCTGGCGGTCAGTGCCAGAACAAATTCAATTCCTTACCATCTCTTCAGGAGAAATAGGATTCTCCAGATGTTGTTACTCATACACTCTGTGTCTTTTGCTTTGATGTTTATGCGTTACTGGAACTCGGGTTAAGGTACTCTTAAGTGACCCTATTAGTCACTGTGAATTTTGCAATAAGTCCTAAAAAGACTCCTGAACCTTTCCAAGTTTCCACTCTAGTAGGAGAGTGAATTGTTACTAAGAAAGTGTATAGAAATTATCTTGTTACTATTCTTCAAAGAGTCATATTTGCTCATTTGACAGAATTGGACATGGTGGATTTTGACCTTATTCTAGGAATGGGTTGTTTTTATTCTTGTTATTCATCTATAGACTGTCGTACCTGTGTGTTCAAGTTTTAGTTTCCCGATGAACCAATTTTTGAGTGATCCAGGAGTTCAGTATTTCCCAAGAGTCATTTTATCTCTTATCTCAAAGCTAGAAAGTTTATATCCAAAGGTTACATCTATCACTTAGTTACAGTCAAAGACACTAGGTCCGAGGCTCCAACTATTCAGTCGGTCAACAATGTTAATGATTTTCCTGATGTTTTTTCGAAAGATCTCCAAGGGGTACCTCCCAATAGAGAGATAGAATTCGAGATTGAACTTCTTCCCGACACTCATCCTATTTCTATTCTGCCATACCATACGGCACCTGCAAAGCTTAAGGACTTAAAAGAGCAACTCAAAGATATTTTAGATAAAGGTTTCATAAGGCACAGTGACTCTCCTTAGGGCGCACCTGTTCTATTCATGCGAAAGAAAGATGGTTCATTGTGTATGTACATTCACTATCGTCAGTTTAATAATGTCACAGTAAAAAATAAGTATCCTTTTCTGAGAATTGATGACCTGTTTGATCAGTTGCAAGGTGCAAGTTATTTCTCTAAGATATACCTTAGATCCAGTTATCACCAGCTTAAAGTGAGGGAATATGATATTCCAAAGACAGCATTTTGAACCCGCTATAGTTACTTTGAGCTTCTAGTCATGCCTTTCGGGTTAACCAATGCCCCAATAGCCTTTATGGACCTCATGAATTGAGTTTTCAAACAATATCTTGAAATGTTTGTCATTGTTTTCATAGATGATATTATTGTATACTCCCTTACTTAGAATGACCATGCAGATCGCCTTAGAATTGTCTTGCAAACTCTTAGGGATCATTAGCTGTTCGCCAAATTCAACAAGTGTGAATTTGGACTAAGATCTGTGGCCTTTCTGGGTCATATCATTTTAGCTGAAGGCATTAGAGTTGATCGTCAAAAGACAGAGGCTGTAAGAAATTGTCCTAGACCTATCTCTCCATTTGATATTAGAAATTTCTTAGGTCTAGCTGGCTACTACCACCATATTGTTTAAGTTTTCTTCTCTATTGCATCTCTTATGACCTGATTGACCTAAAAGAAGTTAAGTTTTAGTGGTTAGATTCCTGTTAGAAGAGTTTTCAAAAGTTGAAAACTCAACTTACTTCAGCCCCTGTGTTGACATTGCCTGATGGTACAGATGATTTTGTGGAGTATTATGATTCCTCTAGAGTTTGTTTGGGCTGTGTATTTATGCAAAGAGGTAATGTTATAGCCTATGCCTCTAGACAGTTGAACCCACATGAAAAGAACTACCCAACCCATGATCTTGAGTTAGCTGTTGTGGTCTTTGCTTTTAAAGACACTGTCTTTATAGTGTTTATGTTGATGTGTTTACTGATCATAAAAGTAAGCAATATCTATTTACTCAGAGAGAGTTGAATCTTAGACAAAGGAAGAGGTTAGAGTTGCTAAAACACTATGATCGAGCAAGGCCAATGTAGTGCCAGATGCCTTTAGAAGGTTGTCTATGGGTAATGGTACTCATGTAAAGGAAGGTAAAAAAGAGTTAGCTCATGATGTATGTTATTTGGCTAGACTGGGTGTTAGGTTGCTTGATTCAGCTGAGGGGAGTGTCTTAATGCAGAGTAGTTCTAAATCCTCTTTAGCTTCAGAAGTAGAGGAGAAGCAAGACAAGGATCCTAGTTTGGTCAGACTGAATGAGTCACTTAAGGACCAAAAGGTTGAGGTTTTCTCCAAAGGGTGAGATGGTGTGTTTAGATTGCAGGGTACATTATGTGTTTCGTATGTTGATGATCTGAGGCAGAGGATTATGGCTACGGAGCATGGCGCATGGTATTCTATTCATCCCGATGCTACCAAGATATATCGCGACTTATGAGAAATCTATATAGGGGGTATGAAGAAAGATATAGCTGAATTTGTAGTAAAATGTGAAATGTGCCAATAGGTTAAGGTAGAACACCAAAGATCTGGTGGTGTGACATAAAAGTTTGGTATACCCACTAGGAAGTGGGAAGAGGTGAATATAAACTTCGTGACTGGTTTACCTTTTTAACGTCATGATCATGATTCTATTTGGATTGTTGTAGACAGGCTAACTAAGTCTATGCATTTATTACCCGTGCATACATCTTGTATAACTGAGGATTATGCTAGATTGTATATTTGGGGGTTGGTCAGGTTACATGGAGTTTCCTTGTCTATCATCTCAGATAGGGGTACTTTGTTCACCTCTCAGCTTTGGAGAACGTTTCAGAATGGTCTTGGTACCTAAGTTCATTTGATTTTCGTGTTTCATATGCATACAGATGGTCAAAATAAGAGGACCATTAAGACTTTAGAAGATATGTTGAGGGCATTGCACTTGATTTAAAAGGTAGTTGGTATGAGCAATTGCCACTGATTGAGTCCGCATATAACAATAGTTATCATGCTAGCATCGGGATGGAACCATTTGAGGCTTGGTATGATAAAAGATGTAGATCCCCCATAGGTTGGTTTGAAGAGGGTAAGGCTGCTGTGATTGGGCTTGATTCTATATTTGATGCAATGGAGAAGGTAAAGTTGATTATAGAAAGGTTGAAGACAGCACAGAGTCGTCAAAAGTCATATGCCGATGTGAGGTGAAGGGATCTTGAGTTTGAGGTGGGTGATTTGGTGTACTTGAAGATTTCACCCATGAAAGGGGTGAAGAGGTTTGGTAAAAAATGGAAGCTTAGTCCCTGGTATGTTGTTCCTTATAGGATCCTAAGTCGTGTAGGAAGAATAGACTATGAGATTGAGTTGTTCGTAGAGTTGTCAGCGGTTCATCCTATCTTTCATGTCTCCATGCTTAAGAAGAATATTTGTGATTCCGTTGTAGTGGATCCTTCAGAGAGTGTTGATATTGAGAACAATCTTTCATTTGATGAGATTCCCGTTGAGATTCTAGATTACTAGATCCGTAGACTGAAGAACAAGGAGATTCCCTTGGTCAAGGTCATATGGCGAAACTAGCCAGTTGAGGGTGCTACTTGGGAAGACGAGGTAGACATGCGATCCAAGTACCCGCACCTCTTCTCTGTGAGTTCAGATCAAGTCGAAGGTATTATTCTTCTTTAATTCAACCTTTTTTTAATCAAAGTTTCAGCTGTGTATCTATCCTTGTTAAGTTCATGCATTCTCTAAAGTATTCAAGAGTTTAGAAAGACATAGAGTTAGTTTACCGAGTTCTTCCAACTTTAAGTACTCAATTTCCTCCGTGCTCATAGTTTAACTAGCAACATTTGTGGATGAATGTTTTCAAGGGTGAGATATTGTAATACCTCAAATTTTTCCTAAGATTAATTTCTCCTTGAAAAGGTTAAGAAGTGATTTCCTAAGTTAGTATCATTTTAACCATATAGAATTTCCCTAATTTTGACTTTTTATTACATCGAAAATTTGATAAGCTTTCCGTCAATATAAGATTCGCCCAAATCCAATACCCGGGCAAGAAGTTATGGCTAATTTAAGTCATAGTCGTAAAACAACGTCATTTTAGTGCTTGGCACATCACGGAGAGAGTCTATTTAACAATTGTCAATTTCTAGTGGAACTCCGCGATAGCAGCGCGTCACGCTGAAGTTTCAGGTCCCAACTAGCAGGGCAACACGATAACACCGCATCGCGTTGACCCCAAAATCTCGTTTGGCAATTTTCAGTAAGCCACTGCGATACTGGCGCATCGCGGTGGTCCATAAAATTGGGTTTTCTAGTTCAATTTTTCCAGCTTCGTACAAAAGTTAAAAAGGGCACTTTGGACTTTTTCCAAGCCTCTTAAACCATACAAACACCAAATTAAAGTCATTTACAAGCATTCTATAAACTTTTTCTCAAGTTTTCTCTCAACAAAAACCCTAAGTACCCAAAACCTCTTCCAAGAATCTCAAGAATCCACCGTAGCTTTCACAAATTGAATTGAGATTCAAGGTTCCCAAGACAAACGCTTCAATAACCCTCACTCAAAGTAAGAAAAGAGAGTCTTAAGAAAGTTTCTTCATCTACAAGCCAGAATCTAAGGTATGTGGGGTTTGAACAAGGACACTCCTTTCATCCTTGTGCCCAAAAGTTGTTTTAAATTATACGAATATATGGTTTCACATGTTTTTCTTATGAACATTGGAGTATGGGTTTGCACCATTTGTTGTTGATCTTGAGATTAAGATAATTTCCATGTTTTAGAAATTGAGATACATGAGTATGCTGAAATTTTAATGTATAGATTTCTATATGATTTATGAATCCTTATAATCTCTAGTATGCATTTTGATGAGTCTTAACTTTATGAATCCTTATGATCTCTAGTATGCATTTCGATGAGTCTTAACTTATGATTGAACTATGGGACACTAAGCCCTTCTTGAGAATTGCAATTTTATGAACTTCTGTGCTATAAACACCTATGATTTGAGTACTTTGAGATTATTAAGAAATATTTGTCCTTTTTGGTCTTAATAGAGTTGGAATCTACATTGATGTTCTATTAAAGAAAATAGTAATACATTTTGGTCTTCAGTATAGACCCTTGAGTTATTTGAGGTGGATTTCCTAAGAGTTCTGAGCGGTGTATGGGAGTAGTATTTAGCACCGATTTGGGTATGATTTCGAGGTCTCATACCCCAGAACTACGTGCCACCGTAGGACTGAGATTTATGGGCCCGAGGCCGAGATAGTGATCACTGAGTTGAGGTTATACTTCCTGGCAAGAGTATGACGCCTCTCCCCAACGTGAGGTTTTTTTCTTAGGAGGAAAAGACATTGGACTTCCTGTAGCTCACATGGTTTATGTCGGTTAGAAGAAACTCCCGAGTGTCCAAAGTTATATAATTCCAAGAGTCACAGATTTCCCAAGTCTTTTAAATTCCAAGAGTCCTGAGTCCTTGAGTTTCAAAGAAGTTTTACTCTCCATAAGATAAAAGTATGAGTCTGAAAGCATTGTTTAAAGTTCCTTTAGCCTTCGAGTATTGAGAATAAGAGGAGAGTCGAGATTTTAAAGTTAAGTGTAATGACTCACGAGATTTGTGTTACATGCTTTATTATATATGATTTATGAGTTTTACATTTTAGACTTATTTAAGCTATGTGAGTCACTCCAAATTGCATGCATGATTTGATCAAAGAGTATTGATATTATTTTATGTGAATGCATACACCCCCATATACTCTGTACATTCTCAAGTGCTAATCCACATATACGTCTATGTGTTACAGTATTTTATAATGTAGGTTCAGGTGCTCAGTCCCAGCCTCGTCAGTGATTTTAGAGTACCTTTGTCTACATCTCCACAATGGTGAGTCCTTATGGTTAGAGGACCTATCTTTAGAGATTTCAGTATTTTAGTAGATATATTATTGCTTTCATTTCAGTTTGAGTCAGTTGGGGACCTGGCTCAATGGCTCTCTAGTTCATGGAGTACTAGAGGCTTTGTCAGACTAGTTATCAGATTGTTAGTATGTTGAGATTTCCAGTATTGTGGTCGTTTGGACAGAGTATTTTCTTCGTATTTCCTATCATTTGATATGAAAGTACTTGTGTTTTGTTTATTTCATCTCCAAATAAGTTATTATATGTAGTAACAGGCTCAAAGGGTTAGCTTGGGGCTACTTGTAGCCTTAAGCACCATGTGACGCTCCGGGATAAGATTTTGGGGCGTTACATGATGCTATAAAACCATCAAATGGAGTAGTAATGCTATAAGAGAAGGACATGTTTCAACTAGATAGGTGTAGTGACCCTTGTGATGCAAAATATAAATGAATTAAGAATTTAAAGTAATTGAACAATTACCATGATGAGACTGGTTTCATGAATCGTGATACTTACGCATCGGCAGTAAGACCCACATAGACAACATCCTCTGTTTTCACATGGAATATGCATTCTTTGAAGTTCTTTTAAGTTCAGACGTGACTACAACTAACATTCTGTCCAAAACATTTGCAGAAATTCAGACTTGTACATGTTTGTATCTATGTTGCCCATAATGTAATACTTAAGCACCTAAAGTGAAACTTTTAACAAATAAGATGAATTGCTCAAACTCAATTTGTCAATTCTTGCTACTGATTTAGGGATCGTCTACAACATACAAGCACATGATCATAGTAAAACATGAGACAGTTTGCTAAATAACTGGGATCACACAGTTGAAAGCACATTAAAATTCCTAAAACAGTTTTAAATTCTCATGTACTTTAAACTATGAAGACTATTCTTAAATGCTTCAATGACAGATCTATCATTCAAGCGATACACAAGCAGACCAGATCATCATCATGGCAGTACTTAGCAACATTGTTGTAGTGATGGACCTGTCGCTGCAATGATACCAAAACAGTAGACCGAAAATTATTTTCATCCTTGACCATTTCACAACACACTTGTAAAATTTCAACATCACGTACTGATTCTTTTATAGTAATCATTTGAGTTCTTCTTAGTTATTTTATGCACCTAAAGACTTTATGACTTCAAAAACTCAACATCTAAAATCTTAGACTCAAATCCACCAATCAACGCACCAACAACTACCAGATTAGACCATAAAAAAAACCCAAATGACTTAAAACCCCAATAAATTCATAGCAATTACAACAACATACCACAAAATCCGAATGAGTTAAAAAAACCCAAAATCCACATATCAAACACCGCGAAATCCACAAATTAGACCACAAATTCAATAAATTATCCTAAAATCAGACCACAAAGGAACATGCAACGCAAATGACAGAGAGAGTATGTTCATTAATTCTTACATGCAAACCATTTCAGAGAATAGAATTCATTAAAATCGGAGAAGAACAAAAGAGAAGAAGACACACTAAATTTCCATTTTTTTCTCAGATTAAAATAGCAAAAATCAAAGAAAACAACATTTACACACAGAGAAAACAACAGTATCTCATGAAATAAATAACTGAACTGAACTAAACTTTCCACTAAAGCCACAAATACAACGACTAAGAGAAATTACGTCTGAACTTAACTTATCCAGCTACGAAGAGAGCAAAATGGTGCAATTATCACTGTTGCATGACTAAACTGAGAGAGCAATTTCAGTAAATTGGGAAAAATGAACAAATGCTTGAGAAAGCAATGAGAAAATATAATTTTAATTAATTTTTTAATAAAAATTATTATAAAAAAGTGGGTAAAATAAATGGTGGAGGAAAATTTTCCTGGCAATTAAGTTTTAGAAAAATAATCGTCTCTATACATGTTCTATGGCGACGGTTCTATAAACCGTGGCTATATAAATATCTAATGGAACAGTTATATACAATAAACGATGGTTTTTTCTTTTAAGTGTCCCAATAGGGTATCTATCTTCAGGCGACGGTTATAACCATTGCTATACTGTGCTTTATAGCGACAGTTGTACAGTCGTCGCCAATTTGCATGACCATAGCTGCATTTTCTAGCAGTGTATATTAGTGCCACAGAAATTATGATGAAATAGAGGAAGACATAAAGTAACATATATTATTCAAAAACGAGACGACGCGTAAACTAGGACTGAGAGAGTATTAATATTTTATTGAAAAATTATGCTAAAAGCATTATAAATCACATATTTGACAACTTAAAAATATTAAAGATATAAAATATTCAATTGACACTCAAACTTATATTAGTTTCACTTAAATTGAAATTGAAGAAAAATTATTATAAATCACAATAATTAAAAATTTAAATTATGTTAATAATTAATTATCTAAATTATATTTATATCACATAAACTAAGATAAAAAAATATATATGTATTGGGTCCATGCTAAGCACGGGCCTTCAATGTCTAGTAATAAACGTGGATACAACCCTATATATAACAACTATTGTAATAGGCCCTAAAATAACTATTGCAATAGCCTTATAATATCTGAGGGCGGAGTCACATGGATGCAAAGGAGGACTCTTCATCAAAAAATTATTTTGTACATACGAAGCCAAAATTATATAGGAGATATATATACGAGGATCGGATGATAAGGGTCTACTATACGCAACCTTATTGTACATTTTTGCATGGAAACAATCCCTTTCATAAATGTAAACTATAAAATATAAAATAAGACGAGGCATAGTCAAAAATGCTTGAGGTATTGTAAATATAAAATAAATAATTAGTAAATATAAAATAACTAATTAGTAAATATAAATGATGGAGATAATTTTTTCTTTACTAAATTAAACTCAAATCATGCTTTTTGAAAAAAATTGAAATTCCATGTCATAGAACACTCATTTTATCTCATTCTCTATTGGGATAAAACGTATATAGAAATTATTAGCTAGAAAATTACAACTTATAACATAATTTTTATTTTTTCAAGTTATAGAAAATCTTATAAAAAAATAAAATAAAAATATTTTTTCTTTTTTTTTTTAAATACAAAAAAGTAATTACTGAAAAAGAAAATAAAGATGTAATACAACTAATATGCAATAATCCTTCCTTAAATATAGTTATCCTTAATTATTGATATCAATCCACACCAAATCCCCCTAAACGTTTTTTTTTTCTCCTGTTTTAATGCTTCCATTAAGAGTTTTCATCTTCATACACTTCCTTTTTTTATACACCATTTAGTTGTTCCAGTCACAAATTGGTGTCACCTAAATTTATGCACTACCTTCTTTATGAATTTTGATTGCAACGATGAACCACTACATACACTCAACAACGGCTACCAATCGACAAATTAAGACCTTTCAACTGGTAAAGATCCTCCACAAAAGTATGGTTATTGCTTCCTTGGGGATTGTTTCATAAATTGGTATCACCTAAATTTAATATCGCAACCCATAAATATCAATTTATATATCTATTTCATACAAATGTGACATGTAAGAAAACACTTTATAAACTGATTCCATTCAATTTATAATCTTAAGTATACCTTCTTAATAGAATATCACAATCACATTATACTCATTCCATATAAATATAACATGTAAGAAACTATTTTATAAACCTTGAATGTAATATTGATATTATACAGATTTCATACATGAAATAATTCAAAAAATACAAGTTTGTATATTTATTTTATTCACTAAAATAAATAATAACGTATAATATTTGATGAAAGTTGATTTCTATACCAACTTCTGCAATCATTATACTTATTTCATAGTGATTTTATACAGAATTCATACACGAAACAGTTTAATAAGTATATACAAGATAATTTTTGCTATATTATTCTTATGAAAGATTATGATCTATATTTAAATCCTTATTTATGTTGTTACCAACACAAACTGATTGTTCAATATTTTTCTCTAATATCCATTGACATATTTTTTATTGTTATGTACAATGAGTAATTAATAAAGAAATTGACAATACTCCTTATTTCATATTATTTTTAAAGAACAAAAGGAAAAATAGAAGAAAGAGAATTTCTGACGAAGGAGAACAAATCATTGGTTGAATAATGATTCACAATGGAACAAATCGTTGGTTAATTTATTCTAGGACTTCAACGCGAAGGAGTATATTAAATTGCTATTAATATAATTATCTAAAAGTGTTGCTAATACAGAAATACTTTTCATTCCTTGGCTGAAGATACATGATGGCGAGGAATATTTCAGTGTGCAAATACAATGCTATTATTCCCTTATGCTCTTATTCAACATCCTTTTCAGTGAAAGGTAGAGTTGGAATACACCTCAATTTTGAAAATGAGGTTAAGTGTTTAGATGATGCTGTTACTCTCTTCCACCGAATGAATGGTCAGAATGAAGCCTCTTCCTTCTCTTCGTGTCTTCTGTCAATTGCTTAAGACTAAGCATTACTATGCTGTCATTTCTCTTTTCCGAGAAATGCGGAAATTGGATATTCCAATTAATGAATTCATCTTCAGTATTGTGATTAACAATTATGTTTGACAGGAGGTAGATTACTTTTGATACTTTGGTTGTTTTTCTACTCTTATTTATCTTGACATCATGTCAATGCACTCTTAATAGGAGTAATAATATGAGATCCCTTTATGTGTCTATATTATAAGTTTAGTTTCCTTTTATGTACTATTATTTTCCATCACTTTGAGATTCAATAACAGCTGCCTGTAACATAGAAAATGTTATGGAAAATATTTCTAACTCAACCCCTGTAGTATGAATATTTGTAACTTTCATGAAATTAAATAGAACTTGTTAAACTATGGTAGGGTATATATATATCTGATGTTTATGATTTTTCAGCTGACAATACAGATAAGTGTTGGCCGAAAAATTTTAAATCTCTATTTTCTGCTGTCTAGTTTTGCAAGATGATTTATTGGACGCCGACATAAATAGTTGGTCATAGTTAGACATATGTAATGTATTACAACCAAATGCTCTTTGTAATTTCTTTGTCCCCTCCTGTCTCTCATTTTCTTGAATTTAATTACATCAGGAAAGTCATAGAACTGGGAAGATTATCCAAGTAACGGACATTGCGGACTTTATGACAGAAGAGGTAAATTTGAGGGCTCTTCTCATGTAAAAAAAATGTGCATCATTGAAATGGGCTCCCTGTCAGAAGCTATTCTAGTAGCTAGATCTGTAGTTAGATTGCAAGACATTCTTTTTCAATGAAGCCAAATGTGTTTTTGTGGGTTGCAGAACAAGTTCATCACGGTCGGACCAGAAACTAAATTATGAAAGGATTCGATGTGTTATTTTTTTCTTCATTTGTCAAACATCTAGCCTTAGTGAAAATAAGGTGAAATACGTCGCAACATAGTCTATCACCTTCCTGTACATTTTCAGTCTTACACCAAAAATCTGAAAACTATAGGAGCGGACCTATAGGCAATCCTTTGGTGCTCCGACGAAGGTTAGGTATAACAATATAAGAAGGTATAAATTTTGTATAAGGTTTAGAAAAGCACCCACGAAGATAGCTGGGTGCTTTCGGTGGAACCGTAAAGCTTTGGTCGTCAATATATGTGTTCGAACCTTTCGAGCACCCACGATCCCGCATCCTAGGTCCTCCAGTAGTCAAAACAATATACATCTACATTTTAAATTACTAGTGTTCTCTTTTTCACCTTTCCTTTACAGATCATAACAACTTGCTGGTCCTGTGTTCTGGAGCTATTTGATGTCATATACTTTTCCAATTCACCAACAGTTCTTTCAGATTTCCAACATGGACTGTCTTAATTCAACTAATTTCAAAACATGTACCAAAAAGGAGATGTAAACTTCGTAACCTTCTTCACAGAGGATATACCTGTTGCAAATTATCATTCCTCTTCTTTCTATGTTGTGTTGAGTCAAACATGTCTTTCTTGCCAGTAGCCAAGTGAAGCATTCAACCTTGCAAGGGGCTTTGTCTCCAAGGGCATATATGATGTTGCCTACTACCTTGGGAGAATAACTTGTATCCTGATTTTATCGGGAAAACGCTGGATTCTATTTGGTTTTGTCTGGTTCTGCTTTCAGCCCTTGGCATCCTTCAATCACTTGCAAAAATTGGCTCACTCCTCCTTTATACAGTTCACTACACCTTCTATCTGAAGGTATGCTCTTGTTACAGAATTCTAGAGTTCAAAAGTTAGTCGATGCTCTTGTTAAGTTAGTTGGGACAGCTACAGTATAGTTAGTTGGGACTGTTAGTAGTAATTAATTCTGTCAGATAGAATAAGTCGATCAAGCTGTATTTTAGATAAATAGTCATCGTAATTAGCATTTTACATTTATGATATGAAATATTCACAATCTTCTTCTTCTCCTAAAATCTATTCTCTCTATTTTTCTTCTTTTTCTCACTGATTGTATCCTCGAGCTTCTTCCTGGACAATCATTCGATTCT
>JAPEIP010000007.1:2069905-2093240 GCA_026120095.1 Capsicum chinense
CGGAAGTTCGACGAATAGAGTAAAAATGGAGGTATCACATACTATGCTATTGCTTAGTAACTTTCATCAATAAATTATCATCTTAATCTTTTGTTTCTATCTCCTATTTCCTTTGCTAAATTTATCTTCAGTATCATAATGTTGACGAGTCTTGATGTTGAATATATAGATAGTGAGAGAAATGTTATATATGGTCAGTTCTTTAGTGCATCTGAAGTGCAAATTTGACAATGTGGATTTAATTTGTAACTTAACAAAGGAAAAAGCTATTTTGGTTTCTTTTGCACTTATCTACTGCTCTTTCTCTGATAGCTGTGACACAACAGACAAGAATCTCATTAAAAATCTAATGCAGGAAGCTTCAGACAGGGATGAAGAACCCGTTGCTCAGAATTACTCAAATGTGGCTAGATCAGCGAGGATATATCTATCAATTTTCTGCTGAATGCCTCTTAACATTGAGAGTCTTGCCATTTAATAGAAAATATTCAATGATTACATCCCTAAAGATCCGTCTTCCTATCCCTAAAGATCAACTTTTCTATCCCTCTAAATCCGCTATTCTATCTCACCAAATCTGCCTACTAAAGCCACTATTATCCTCTTTAATTACTAAATAAAATCTATGTAATTACACAAATATACAACAATATATGGTTACATTAATATATACAATATTTATATCATCATGCTGACATCCCCCCTCAAATTGATGCTGGTAGATCAAGAAGCATTAATTTGCCAACTAGAAACTGATGTCATCATCGTGCCATTGGTTTTGTAAATGCATCAGCTATTTGAAGATCACTGGACACGTGCGGAAAAGTAATGACACCATTATCTACAGCTTCTCGTATATAATGACAATCTACTTCGATGTGTTCGGTCCGCTCATGATAAACCGGATTAGTAGCAATCTGAATAGCACTTGTATGGTCAGCATGGAGAGGAGTAGGATTAGATTGAGGAAATCCAATCTCAACAAGTAATCTACTAAGCCACACAATCTCAGAGCAAGCAGTGGACATTGCTCGATAATCAGCCTCTGTTGAAGATTTTGACCCGCGGTCTTGCTTTTTACACTTCCAAGATATCAAAGGCTCTCCAAGAAACATGCACCAACCAGTAAACTAACGGCGTGTGTCAGAACATCCTTCCCTATCAGAATCACTAAAAGCATTAAGACGAATAGGCGAACCACTAGGAAAGAATAATCTACGAGTAGATGTTCCCAGGAGATATCGAATGATGCGACGGACAGCCACCAAATGAAGATGACGGGGAGCTTGCATGAGCTGACTAACTTGTTGAACTGCAAAAGAGATATCAGGCCTGGTAATAGTAAGGTAATTTAAGCTGCCAACTAATTGCCGAAATATAGTTGGATCAGGAAGAAGATCGCCTTCCTCCCGGCGATACTTTACATTCAATTCTAATGGAGTATCGACAGAGGAGGAATCCTGAAGACCTGCCAAAGAAATCAAATCTTGGGTATATTTGTGTTAATTTAGAAACACCCCGGATAAATCACGATGAAATTCCAAACCCAAGAAATATGTAAGAGTACCAAGATCTTTCATATGAAAAGAATCTTTAAGTTGCTGTTGCAGGCTAGTGATTAGCGAAGAATTAGTTCCTGTAATAATAATGTCATCTACATATACCAAAAGAAGATTACAACCTGTGGATGTTTTTCGAAGAAACAAAGAGGAGTCATATTTGCTCTGCTCAAAAGAGAATTGCAGCAAAGTAGACCGAAATTTGTCAAACCAAACTCTGGAAGCTTGTTTTAATCCATACAAAGACCGCTTCAACTTGCATAAATCTGATGTAGGCAATAAGAACAAACCTGATGGAGGTTTAAAATATCCTCTTTGAGATCACTATGAAGAAAAGCATTTTTGGCATCCATTTGATGAAGAGTCCAGTTTTGTGAAGCAGCAATGGCAATGATAGTTCACACCGTCCTCCTTTTTCCTATCGGTGCAAAAGTCTCTTCATAGTTTACACCATACTCCTGCTTGTTACCAAGAACAACCAAACGAGCTTTGTACCGATCAAAATTTCCATCAGAATGAAGTTTAATTGAATAAACGCATTTACATCTAATTGGACAGACATTTGAAGGACATGAAACAATATCCCATGTGTCATTTTATTTCAGAGCCAAAAGTTCTTCCTCCATTGCCTTCTACCAACATTCAGGAAGCTTGTGAGTAAAAAGTTGGAACATAAATGGTGGATAAAGTAGATGAAAATTCATACCAATTAGGAGTACGAGATACTCTCGTAGATCAACGAGTGGGCTCAAGAGGAGCAGGCCTTGAAGAATTCTGAGATTCTAGTTGTGGAGCAGTTTTAGGTGGCAGATCAATATCAAGAGGGGGTAAAGTTGACCGCCGACGTTCATACACAAATCCAGGTTTGAACCTCTTAGAAGAAGACGACAAATCCTCAAACGTAGGAAGAAAAAGAGAAGTAGTATATGACTCAACATGAGTCGGAAAAAAAATATTGATTCTCACAGAAAACAACATCTCTAGAAACATGAAATTTATTAGAACATGGATCATAACAGAGAAAACCTTTTTGTGAAGTACTATAACCCATAAAAGCACATTTAGTAGACCGAGCATAAAGTTTATTATGCTAAGAAGGATGAAGATGCACAAAACAAATACAACCAAATGTATGAAAATTATCATAGCTTGGATTTTTGTGATAAAGACGAAAATATGGAGATTCAAGATTTAAAACTTTAGATGGTAGTCTATTAATTAAATAAACAGTAGCAGACAAAGCTTCCACTTAATACTTAGATGGAATAGAGAACTCAATCAATAAAGAACGAGTGACATCTAAAAGATGACGATTTTTACATTCAACAATCCCATTTTGTTGTGGTGTATATGAACAAGAGCGTTGTGAAACAATTCCTTTTTCAAGAATTTTTTTTTGAACTCATAAGACGTATATTCCCCAACAGAATTAGATCTTAATAATTTGATGCAATTAGAAAATTGAGTCTCAATATAGGCCAAAAATGTCTTAAATATGGAAAATACCTCAGATTTGGAATGAAGAAAATATACCCACGTAAATCGACTTTAATCATCTATAAATGTCACAAAGTACTTGAAATGTGAATGAGAAACAATTGGTGAAATACTCCAAACATCACTATGAATGACATCAAAACACTTTTAGCACGACTACCAAAATTAGGAAAAGGAAGAATTTTACTCTTGCCTAATTTACGAGTAGAATAATCAAAGGAAGCAATGGAAAATTTATTTTTGTTCCCTAATAAACCTGAATTTGATAAATGAGATAACACAACAGAGTTTGGATGTCCTAAGGGCTTATGCCATGCCTTAGTCTTACTAAGTGTAGAAGTACAAGCAAATGATAAAACACGAGGAATAGAAAAGTGTATAGGAAACAGTCGTCCAGCTTTAGGCCCCTTCGCAATTATCGTCCCCAACACTTGATCTTGCACAAGACAACCATTGCGAGAAAAATTCACATCACAATTGTTATCTACCAATTGTCCAACTGAAATAAGACTAGTGGAGAGCTTTGGTGACACAAAAACATTGTTGAAAGTTTTAGTAATATGCCCAACCTTGGTAATGGGTAAATTACTACCATTGGCAACTTGAATTTTTGATGGACCATGATACTTACGAACATTTCTTAGCATACTAGATGGGTTGGTCATATGATTTGAATCTCCTATCAGCAAGCCAAAAATTAGATGCAAGATCATTACCTTGTAGTCCTAAAGCTAAAAAAGTCAAGATGATTATTGTCTTACCATTTTAGGAGTAAGTACTTGTCCCGAGGATGAGTTCTCAATAGTGAAACCATTTGTCCTAGCTTGAAAAGCATTAAACTTATGGTTTTGAGGGCATGTGAGACACTCTATGATAATGTGTCCTTGGTTTTTCCATAATTAAAAAACTTCCTGCCATAATTGCTAGCAATATGACCATATCCCTTGCAACTGTAGCATTGAGTTCTAGTCATATCCCTACCCTTTCCTTCACTTTGGGAAGCAAATGCAACAACAATATCATCAACTTTCTTGAAAGCATTTGGTGTGACAAAATGCTGCTCTTCATATGGTAATTCCCTAAAACAAAATCCAAGGAGGAATACGGGTCACGATTCATCAAGTGGGAGCTAACACTCTCAAACTCAGAGCATAACCTCATCAAAAATTGATCTCGCGCTCTTTGCTAATGAACTTGTTGAATTATAGAGAGAGATTCGACAGGTATTTTGGCATGAACTATATTTGTAAATTCAGCCCATAAGTTCTAAAATCCAGAAAAATAATCCTGAACAGAAAGACCTCCTTGAGAGAAATTAGCAATATCATACTCTAAGTGAAAGCGTCGGGCACTATGATCTTGGTTGTAAACCTTTTGTAAATAATCCTACATGGCTTTAGCTGTCTTGTAAGGCCTGAGATTAAGAACAATAAGAGGGTCAATTGACCCTAAAATCCATGTCATCACCCAAGCATATTTAATCTTTCATTCACCTAACTTTGTAGGATCAGTAGGAGCAGGGTCGGCTCTATCTATATGACCCCATAGTTCTTTTCAAGTGACAAATATCAGAAACTGAAACTCCCATGACAAAAAATTCTTTCAAGTGAAATGAACACTGAATGATTCAAACTAATATGAACTCATATTTATGAGAACTTGAAACATTGACTCAAAAAGAATAACCAAAATGACCAAGATCAAATTCCAAGCCGAGGAACAATCAACAAAAATCAAAATTTCCTAAAAAAGACTGAAAGGAACTACAAATAAACTCTATGAAACAAGACAGCCAAGAGAAGGCTCTGATACCATGTCAATTTTCTGCTAAATGCCTCTCAATATTGAGAGTCTTGCCATTAAATAGAAAATATTCAATGATTACATCCCTAAAGATCCGTCTTCCTATCGCTAAAGATCAGCTTTTCTATTCCTCTAAATCCACTATTCTATCCCACCAAATCTTCCTACTAAAGACACTATTATTCTCTTTAATTACTAAATCAAATCTATGTAATTACACTAATATACAACAATATATGGTTATATTTATATATACAATATTTACATCATCATGCTAACAATATCAGCTGGCATCTTCTGAAATTATCAAAGAGGAATCCACTATTTCTAAAGATCATCATAGAGTATGTTACAAAATTTTTATGTACATTTTATGCCTCACTAGTTGATATGTCGCAGCTATGCCTCACACTGCGAATTTGCTGCCACCGAACACCAATGACTTCAACTGTAAGCCTCTTTTTGAAACATACATGGGATTGCTAACTCTGATTATAAGCAAGAAGGAAGTCAAACAAAAGGTAATTGGCAACCTCTATACCTTATGCAAGTTATCCTTTATCTCAGTTTTTGTAAATCTTTCAAGAAATACCATCATCACAAACAATGTGAAACCTCTGCAGGTAATAAAGTTAAGGAGAAAATCCAATGCAATAAGAAGTGGGATATTTTCAGTGCAAAGAGCTTGAATTGTGATGCAAGGTGGTGGAATTCTCTTGCACCGAGAATCAGCCACCGATAAGCATTTGGAGTTGAGAGTATTAACAATCTTTATTTACCACTTGTTACTAGTTGTTATAATTTGAATAAGTCTCTGATGTTTGGAGCATTTTTTTTGGAATAGTTAGTTAGTTGTAGATAATGTGCAGATAGTGGCCTACACTTTAGGTGTAGTTAGTTATATACAATGTATTTAAAAGCTTGCTGCCAGAGTTAATAGAATCATCCTTTTGATCTCCTTATCTGAATCTTTATATGGTATCAGAATCCCTTAAGCTCCACTGAGTCAGATCTATTTCATCCTCCTTAATCTTTCACATCTGTGGCTCCAGTAAATGATGCTATTGATGGCAGTGGTTATGCAGTTTCTACCAATACTCATGTGGTACAATTTAATCCTGTTGCTCAGTTACCAATTAAAGTACAAGCTAACCTCAACTTCTCAACATGGAAAGCACAACTTGTGATGCTACTAAAGGGGCATCAACTTATGGGACATCTTGATGGAACCATAATTTCTCCATCACCTACTATTACTCAAAGTGGTCTTACTGTACCAAATCCTAGTTATCAGATCTGGTTCTCTAAGGATTAATTGATCCAACAAGCAATGATGGCATCAGTCGATCCTACAATTGCTCCAACTATTGTAGCAGCACCATCTGTTAACAAAGAGTGGGAACTCCTTCACACAGCCTACGCCAACAAAAACAATACTCGCATTTTCAGCTTGCGACATCAACTGCAAAGCACCAAGAAGACTTCCAAAACCTTTATGGAATACTTGAAGGAGGTTCATTCCATCTACAATGATCTTAAAGTCGTTGGTTCACCTATCAATGATGATGAACTTGTTGTCAAAATTTTAAGTGGCCTTAGCCCCGAGTAATAGGAATCTCTGTTGCGATACGAGCACAAGACTCTCCTTCAAGATTTGAAGAATTATTTCATAAGCTCACATATCATGAGATTTTACTAAAGCATCAAGATCTGGAAAAACCATCTATGATCACAGTTGTTGTTACTCAAAAGTCCAACACGCCTCTGCAATTCAACAGGAACAATACTATTGTGAAAGCGGACTGGGTAGAGTGTAATTATTGCACAACTACTACCCCAAAATAAAAGCCATTAAAAAATAGTAAAAGAGGAAAAATAAAAATAACACTAAATTTATGAGGTTCGATAAAAATATTTTTACCAACGTCCTCAGACACAACTGACCAAAGTTTATTCCACTCCAAAAGTACAACTAAAATATTACAAAAGAGAGAAAATACTCAAAATGCCTTAAGAAGATGAGAAGGCTATTGTGAGAGGTGTGTCTAAAACTAAAACATTTGGGCTTTTTTTATAGGGAGGAAGGCCCCCCTATTTTCTCCCATAACCGATGTGGGATAATCCCACTTTCAACAAATCTCCACCTTGGGATATCCCACACCTTCAATTCTCTCTCATGATAAATTTCAATTGTGTCTTCAACTTTTGAACTTCAATGTTCAACAATGTTGATCAAGTCCAAAGAATGTCCAAACTTGATCGAAGTCACCACTTTAGTTAGCATATCAGCAAGATTCTCTGTAGTCTTGATTTTTTGCACTGTGACTCCACCATCTACTATTATTTCTTGTATAAAGTGATGCCAAACATCAATGTTCTTCGTTCTTGCATGATAGACTTGGTTTTTTGCTAATTGAATAGCGCTTTGACTGTCACAAAATATTGTAATAGTTTCTTGTCTAATACCAAGTTCCTTAAGAAATCCTTGAAGCCAAATTGCATCCTTCACAGCCTCTGTAATAGCCATGTACTCCGCCTCAGTTGTAGACAAAGCAACTGTTGACTGTAAAGTAGACTTCCAATAACTGGCGCTTTTGCAAAAGTAAACACATAACCACTAGTTGACCTTCGTTTGTCCAGATCACCTACATAATTAGAGTCATAATATCCAACTACACATGAATTTTCTTCTTTCTCAAAAACTAACCCAACAAACACGGTATTACAAATATACCACAAAATCCATCTCACAGCTTGTCAATGTTCTCTTCTTGGATTATGCATATATCTGCTCACAATCCTAAAAACATGTGAAATATTAGGTCTTGTGCAAACCATTACATACATCAAGCTACCAACAACACTTGCATATGGTACCCTTGACATATATTCTCTTTCGACTTCATTTTTTGTCGACATATCATCACTAAGCTTAAAATAGGGAGCCAATGTAGTGTTAACTGGTTTTGTTTTTTTATCCATACCAAATCGATCTAGCACCCTCTTCAAGTATTCTTTCTCAGATAAACAAATTTTCTTCGAATGTCTATCCCTTGTTATCTTCATGGCAAGCATCTTCTTCGCATCACCCAAATCCTTCATCTCAAACTCCTTACTTAGTTAGGCCTTCAACTTTTCAATTTCTGCCAAATTCTTGGAAGCTATCAACATATAATCAATGCAAAGGAGAAGATATATAAAGGAACCATCCTTAAACCTGTGCAAATACACACAATGATCATATTTGTTTCTCACGTACTTCTGCCATAACATAAACTTGTCAAATCTTTTGTACCATTGTCTAGGAAACTGTTTCAATCTGTACAATGATTTTTCAAGTTTGCACACCATGTTTTCTTTCCCTGCAACTTTAATCCTTTAGGGTGAGTTATGTAGATCTCCTTTTCCAACTCACCGTGCAAAAATGTTGGTGCATGTCTGACAGTGAAGTGTCTGACGATGCCATTATTTTCACCAACCTTATTGAAAAGATCACTCTTCTATTCACCTCCATTATCTGTGCAAAGACTCTTGATCTTTCTGCCTATTTGATTTTCTATAATCATCTTCCATTTGACAAAAATTCCCAACACTTCATCTTTTGTTTTCATGGTATACAATAATACTCTTCGGGAGAAGTCATCAACAAAGGTTACAAAATAGTGTTTCCCACCTAATGAAGGTGTTTTGGAAGCACCCCAAACATCAGAATGAACATAATAAAAAATGCCTTCAGTATTATGGATAGCTATACCAAATTTAACCCTTGTTTGCTTTCCTTTCACACAATGTTCACAAAATTCCAAGTTTCCAGATTTAACGCCCTTTAACAATCCTTGATCTAATAGATTTTTCAAGGATTTGCCTCTAGCGTGTGCCAAGCGCATATGCCATAGCCTGGTTGCTTCTACCTCTTTGTCAACACTGGATGTTACTGTTGCTGTCCCAATAATTGTACTACCATGATAATGGTACAAATTATTGTTCTTCCAAATAGCCTTCATTATCACAAGTGCACCAGAGTATATCTTCATCAATCCATTTTCTGCAACAACTTTGAGCCCTTTTGAATAAAGGGTTCCCACAGAAATGAGATTCTTTCTTAAATTGGGTACATATCGAACATCTATTAGTGTTCTGATCATTCCATCATGGTTCCTCAAACGTATTGAACTAATACCATATGCGGTAAGGGAGCTGTTGTTTGTGGTGTGGATAACTCCGAATTCTCCTTCTTCAAAATCAATGAACCAGTCCTGATTGGGACACATGATAGCTACAAACTGAGTCCATCAGCCATACATCTGATGGTTTTGATGACTTTGCAGTAACCAGTGAGAAATCTGAGTCGTCACAATCAGCTATATTTGAATCCATTACAGCCTTCCCTTTGGTAGATTTGGCCTCATTCTTCAATTTTGGGGAGTCATTCTTCCAGTGCCCTTTTTCTTGATAAAAGGCGCATTCATCAATGCTAAGTCTGGACCTTGACTTGGATTTTCCCTTCTTTGTTCTCGTTTGATCTTGAGAATGACCTCTCGTTACCAATGCTTCTCCTTCTCTACTCTTCTATTTCTCTTTCTTTCTTTGTTCTTAGCTGAACAAACTTCTTTGAGAGAAATGTTATCCCTTCCATGAAGTAGAGTAGTTTTAAGGTGCTCGTGCTTATCGGGAAGTGACTCCAACAACATCAATGCTAGATCACCATCGATAAAAGTTATATCCATATTTTTCAAATCTATAACTAATTTATTGAAATATGTGATATGATCATTTATTGTGGTGCCAGGAACATAGGTGAAGTGAAATATTTTTTTCTTTATAAAAAATTTATTCTGAGTATTTTTCTTCAAAAAGTTATCCTCCAATTCCCTCCACAATTTCCTTGCAGAAGTTTCCTTTGTGAATGGATACTTCTATTCTCTTCCAGAGAAGGACCGAATAGTACCACAAGCAACACGGTTGATGTATTTCCTATCTGCATCTCCAATATTTTCTGGTTTCTCTTCTTCAAGGGTAAGATCTAATCCTTGTTAAAAAAGGACATCTTCGACCTCGCATTTCCATATCCCAAAGTGTCCTGTTCCATAAAAAATTTCAACTGCAAATTTCGCATTTGTCTGAATTCTTGACATAAGCAAAGATACCAACGACGTGTTATTGACACCTGATGTGGACACCTATGTCATGTCTGATCTAGATACTTCTTGATTTCCCTCTCCTATTGTGTGCAATAAATACTATTTAATAGTTGGCTACACACAGACCAAGATAGTTCTTTTCTTGTGTGGAAGATCAGACTACGCTGCAACCACAGAGCATACTAAGAAAAAACTCTTGACAATTCAGATCCAAGAAAAAATCTTTTCTGATGCGGAAGATCAGGCTATGTTGTAACCACAGAGCATACTTAGACAAAATCCCGGCTCTGATACCAATTGTTGCGAAAGCGGACTGGGTAGAGTGTGATTATTGCACAACTACTACTCCAAAATAAAAGCCGCTAAAAAATTGTAAAAGAGGAAAAATAAAAGGAACACTAAATTTATGAGGTTTGGTAAAAATATTTTTACCTACGTCCTCAGACACAACTGACCAAATTTTATCCACTCCAAAAGTACAAATGAAATATTACAAAAGAGAGAGAATACTCAAAATGCTTTAAAAATATGAGAAAACTATTATGAGAGGTGTGTCTAAAACTAAAACATTTGGGTTTCTTTTATAGGGAGGAAAGACCCCCTATTTTCTTCCATAACCGACGTGGGATAATCCCACTTTCAACAATCATCCATGGAAACCATCTCAGTCTCGACAATGGAATTCCAACAATCAGATCGAATTCCAATCTGCAATCGAATTCCAACAATCAGTAAAACAGGCAACAATCTAAGCAATCTGTCAAATGTCAATTGTGCAAAAATTTGGTCACACGGAAGATGTTTGTAGCTCAAAGTCGCACAATCATTTTGAAGATAAGGCTAACTTTGCATCTAGGAAGCAATCATCTGGAAACTCTTGGGTTTTTGACTTTGGAGCAACTCACCATGTCACTGCCGAACCTCACAACCTTGAAGAGTATACAGGAACTGAAGAAATCTCTATGGGTGACGGTAAAATCATACCCATTACTCATACTGATTCAACTCTAATTCAAGCATATAAATCTTCTTTTAAGCATTCTGACACACTTTGTGCTCTATTAATCAAATGAATCTCATATCTCTTGCCAATTTTTGTCAAGATAACCTCATGTCTATTGAATTTTTTCCTTTTACTTTTGTTATGAAAGACTTGCTTACTCTGAAGCCACTGGTACAAGGCCGAAACAAAAATGGACTGTATGAGTGGCCATGTTTGCCATCCAAGAAACCCTCCATTCACCTTGCCTCTGTAAAAGCCCCACTTTAACTTTGACATTGTTGATTGGGTCATCCCTACTCTAGAATTTTAAATTTTATTTTTGAGGTCAATTTCCTTACCTGTTATTGCTAGCAAAGAAATGTTTGAACTTTGTAATGCTTGTTCTCCTAATAAATTACATCATTTTTCATTCTAACGACTCACTTTGTCCAGTAATTGGGGACCATCACCCATTTTATCACTCGAAAAAAAGTTATATTATTGCAATTTTGTTGATAAGTATACCAAATATACTTGGTTGTATACACTTAAAAATAAAACTGAGGTTGAGTAAATATTTCCAATGGTTCATCCTTTAGTAGAAAATTTCTTCAAAACAAAAATTTCTTGAATTTATATAGATGGAGGGTGTGAGTTCATCGGTCTTCATACCTATCTTCAAAAACATGGCATTGAACACTTAATTTCTCCTCCCTACACTCCATAACGTGTTGCCATAGCTGAATGTCGACATCGTCATATTCTTGAAACTGCTAAAACCCTTCTTCATGAAGCATCCTTACCTTCCGAACTTTGGTCTTTAGCCTGTCAATATGCAGTCTACCTTATTAACCGACTTCCCACTTCCATCCTCAATAATGAGTCACCCTACAAAAAATTATTTGGTCGATCTCCTAACTATCGCACCCTAAAAGTTTTTGGTTGTCTTTGTTACCCTTGGCTTAAACCTTATACAAAAAATAAACTTGAACCCCGGTCCACCCTGTGTTTATTTAGGTATCTCTCAGACTTACTATGCTCACATGTGCTTTGACCCCATCCAGTAAAAAATTTTCATAAGTCGTGATGTTTAATTTTTTGAAAAAGAATTTCCTTTTAAAAAATTGTTCATCCATTTACGAAAATTTACTTCTCAATTAAGTTGGGAAGTTATTGACTCCAAAGAGGACAATCCAACAACAATTCAAATTACTCCTCTCTCTATTCCATCCCTTATTCCACTCCAAGTAGAGTCCAACTCCAACAATAACACCTATTCCCCTGGAAGTGCTCACTCCTATAGCAACGACCAACTACCAGTAGCTCCAGAGATATCAGGTAATACACCTCTCCCTGTTCCTTCTTCTAATCAACTTCCTGCCCCTTCTCCTCCTATGGATGACAATGCCACACATAAGCCTTTTTCTTACTTACTAAAGACGAAAAACCACAAACCTGCAATCGCAACCACCAGTGAAGCCACTCCTCCACCCCTGCCACCCTAACAAAGTTCAAATCCCACAAAACAACTACTTGATTGCTCTCCTTCAATACCTGCTGCCCCAGTTCCACCACCATATTCAAATCATATTCTAACTCGATCCCAGAATAGTTTCTTGAATCCTAAAAGAAAACTTTCTTTTCTGACCCATTTGATACCTACGCCTGTAACTTTCAAACAGGCTGATAAACATAAAGAGTGGAGACAAGTAATGAAAGCAGAATATGATGCATTAATAAAAAATTAGTTTGAAGAACTCATGCCACGAAACATGTCAACAAATGTTGTGGATTACAGTGGTTGTATAGGATCAAGAGAAAAGCCAATGGTTCTATAGATCGTTTCAAAGCTCGTTTAATTGCAAAAGGGTTCACATATCATCCTAGCTTAGATTCTTATGAGACATTCAGTCCTATTGTCAAACCAACAACCATAAGATTGGTTCTATCTATAGTTGTGCAACACAATTGGCCAATCCATCAACTTGATGTCAATAATGCTTTCCTACAAGAAAGATTGGATCAAGAAGTCTTTATCTCTCAACCCCGTTGTTTTATTAATCCCCAATTTCCAACTCATTTCTGCAAACTGAAGAAGGCTATCTATGACCTCAAACAATCCCCCTGGTCTTGGTATAATGCTCTGCGTGAACATCTGCTAAAAATGCACTTTGTCAAAGCTGAATCTGACGCCTCTTTATTTGTATAGAACCAATTGGCTATAACCATTTATGTGCTTGTCTATATTGACGACATCATAATCATTGGAAACCATCTACACATGATTAAATTCGTCATCAATTCCTTGGTCGAAAGATTTTTATTGAAGGATCTTGGCTACTACTTCTTGGGTGTTGATGTTAAGAAAGTACCAGATGGTCTCATTCTATCTCAATAAAAATAGATTTTAGAAATATTGTCTGAATTAGATATGGATAATTGTAAAGGTATTTCCATTCCCATGTGTTCTTATGTACCCCTTTGGTTAGTTGATGGTTCGCCACCAACTAATGCCACGCGCTACCAGCGTACCCCTGGAAAATTATAGTATCTGTCCCTCACTCAGCTTGACATATCTTACACAGTCAATAAATTGTCATAATTTATGCATACTTTGACTGATGAACATTGAAAAGCAGTTAAAAGAGTACTACATTATCTAAAATAAGCTCCAAGTTCAGGACTTCGCATCCTTTGCATCTCTAACTCCAATTTGTATATGTATGCTGATGCCGACTAGGCTAGCGATCCAAATGACAGAAACTCTACATCAGGTTACATACTTTTCTTGGGACCAAATCCAGTTAGTTGGTCATCCAAAACACAACATGCAGTGGCTCGCTCGTCCACTGAGGCAGAGCACAAATCAGTAGCCAATGCATTTGCAGAGATACTTACCTCATGACTTACATGTCACCGTTCTGAAAACGCCAACAATCTACTATGACAATGTTGGAGTAACTTATTTACCTCACAACCAAGTGTTCCATACCCATATGAAACATGTTGCTGTAGATTTCACATATGTTCGTTATCAGGTTCATGCTCATCAAGTTCATGTCACTCATACTCATGCTTGTGATCAACTTGCTGATACCTTCACCAAGCCACTACCTAAATTAGCCTTTATTAGGTGTCGTTCCTAGTTAGGCATTGTTGCACCTTACCTAACTTGAGGGGGTGTATTAACTATCTTTATTTACCTCTTGTTACTAGTTGTTATAATTTGAATAAGTCTCTTATGTTTGGAGCATATTTAGGAATAGTTAGTTAGTTGTAGATAATGTGCAGATAGTGGCCTGAACTTTAGGTGCAGTTAGTTGTATACTATGTATTTAAAAGCTTGCTGCTAGAGTTGGTAGAATCATCCTTTTGATCTCCTTCTCTGAATCTTTATAGAGAGACTTCTGTTTCTAATGATCCTGATGTTCATTGCAAGAGTAAATGTTGTTCCTAAGGATATGCCATCTCAAACTTTTAGAAAAAATTGGTGTATATTTCCCTCCGGTTTCTAAGAAAAGAAGTTTATCGATACATTGCACTGCGTAATTGACTATTACCTCCTTCATTGATAGATTGCAAGTTGAATATCTTCGACAGCCCAACGTGGTTATCATCCTCCTTCACTGATGAGCACGCTTCTCCTATTCCTTTATCAAGAATACTCAAGGTACCCATTGTTGATTCTCATAATTAGAAGTATTGAATCTTTCTGGGGTAATGGAGGTTCTAGGTTAAAGTGTCCTAGTTAATTCTTTTCTGATTTTGGCTTCTAAGAGTGTCTTCTTTTCTGCAAGTGGCACCTTTAAGTCCAAATATAGGATTGATGAGCTTAATGAAGAGAAGTCTGTTATCTAGCTGCTACTCAATTAGAAATGAAGTAGCTTTTACTGAAATACACATCATGCAGAATATCACCTTAGAGGGAATGCGTCACAATGTCAAATGTAGGAAGGTTCGGATGTAGATGAAGAATCTATTGCTCTGAGTTATTCAAGTGGTTAGAGTAGGGTTAGAGTAGCACAAATATATCACCCTGGCATCTGCTTAAATCATCCAAGAGGATTTCGATATCTATTTTATGTTGAATAATACATGGAGGAACTCTAGATATACCAATAAAAGCAATTACCTGCATGAATAAACTTTTGAAAGGATAATTTTCATTTGGAATTTTGAATATTAATGTTGTATGCCAAAGTGCATGAATAACTTCTTGAAGGAAATAACACAGATAAGTGACTTTTTCGATACTGGAAAAAAGAAATAACAAAGATAAGTGCTTCATTTGGTGTCTGTCCTATTACCGTATGCTTTATCTCTCTTTAGTTTTTTTTCGAAGGGGTAGGAAAATGCAGAAAGTGTAGCAATTCATTCAAGAGTAGCTATCTATATTTCTACGCTACCTCTCAAGTTGAGAATGGTAAATATTGCCAACTTGACAATGAATGCTACAAGTTGTACCGTGTCCCAATGCGATTGTCAAAATGCTCAAACATATTTTTAGTCATTTCTCCCCTAAAATCAATAATTTGGTGTCCTATCACCCACCCTGTTCTCTATCCTAGCTCTGTTGGACAAATCTACATGATATTTGTTGTTGGTAGGAGGTAGAAGGTATCACATGGATTTAGTTGAGGTAGTCGAGGTGCTTGAAATCTCGCTTTTGCTACTTTTTCCACCAAATTCCGCCAAACACATCCAAGTAAAGATAAAAATACTCAGAAAACTAACCACGGATGCAGCATTAAGAATTTTTTTGTTGGGTTTAATTGGTGGGAATGGAAAATGGAGGGACACAACCTTTGAGCAAAAGACATATTGTTTTAGAAAAGGTGTGACTGTTCATGACTCCTCCAAAGGATAAACCTTTGAGTGAACCATTTCCTTTTTTCAGAAGAGGCATTTGATGGCTATATAAACCTGCTTTCATCAGTAGGTTTAGAAATGAATGAAATTTTTTTTGAAATAACAAACTCTTCTTGTCTTCAAAACATTCTTTGTGATCAATCAAATCGTTGAGTGAGTTCGGTGAATCCAATTATTTGAGGTACCACTATAGTTGGATTGAAAGTCATTTTTATCCTGGGAGAAAGATTCCAAAACCTCGGGTACAGTGAGTAGAATTATTCCTTAAGGACACTTCGTGAAGTCGGGGGACTTGGTTTTATGTTTCTGCTTCATCTTAATTTCTGAAAAAATAAAATACACTTCTTAGAAAGATCACTTTGATCTTGTGTTGAGGTTGTTTTTGTACATCATAGTGTTCTTGTTTTAAACTTGAACTAGTGTTGAAGTTGTTGTGCCTAAATACAAATTCTTGTACCAGAAAACTACGAAGAATAACAATCTTAAAGAATAATTTTTTTTTGCAGAATTTGTATTGCTTGTTTTTGGAGATTAAAGCTTTAAGCTTTCTACTCCGTTTGAACTTAACTAGTGATTTGAAAACATAAAATCTTCATCATAAGTTGAAGATCATTCGGTTGGCGATTGTAAGTCATAAAAACTTTATCGTTAACTACAAACAAGAAGAAGAGTTTAAAGTTGCTAAACTTTATAAATAGTATTCTGAAAATACTAAATTTTATTGTCTTGTGGTGACAGGAAAAATGACTAACGAAAGTCAAATGCAAGATGTGGCTATGACTTTGGGGGCAACTAGAATTGCTTCTACAAGTCGAGCAAATGCTCCGCAACAAATGGCACCTACAGAGAAGCCCAAAAAATTTGGGGACTTTGAGTTTAAGCGATGGCAGAAAAAGATGTTCTTTTACTTCACCACTCTATGACTTCAAAGGTTCACTAGTGAGGATGCTCCTGAGGTGCCTGAGGAAACTTTGAACAAAGAGCATTTCATGATTGTAGAAGCTTGGAATCACTCGGACTTCATTTTCAGGAATTATATATTGAGTGGTCTACAAGATGACCTCTACAATGCTTACAGTGGAACTAAGAAATTGAAGGAATTGTGGGGGCACTAGAATGAAAATACAAGACAGAGGATGCGGGAATTAAGAAATTCTTTGTTGCAAGGTTCCTGAACTTTAAAATGATAGATAGCAAATCGGTTGTCTTTCAAGTGCAGGAATTGCAAGTAATCATCCACGATCTCCTAGTGGAAGGTATATCTTTGAAAAATACCTTAGTTGAACAAATTGAAAATGTTCTTAATACTCACGTAAACTGTTTTGTAGGTTTGATTGTGAATGATGCATTTCAAGTAGAAGCGATCATTGAGAAGCTACCACCTATGTGGAAAGACTTCAAAAACTACTTGAAGCAAGAACACAAGGAGATAACTGTCGAAGATCTTATTGTCCGACTGTGTATTGAAGAGGATAATAAGGCTGCCGAGAGAAGGTCAAAAGGGAATTCTACAATTAATGGAGTAAATATTGTAGAAGATAACCAAAACAATTATAAGAAAAGGAAAAAAGTTGAACAAGGAAGCAATCAACCCAAGAAGAAATTCAAGGGAAAGTGCTTCAATTGTGGCAAGATTAACATGGCCTAAACATTCATGTATCAAATGTGTGTGGAATTCATGGATCAAAGTATCAAATCTGTGTGGAATCAAAGTATGCAAAGAATCCTTAAAAGTCCATTAAAAGGAATTCCAATCCCTTAGACTTAATACACACTGACATTTGTGATATGAAGTCAACATCATCACGTGGTGGGAAAAAGTATTTCATAACTTTTATTGACTACTGCACTAGATATTGTTGTCTACTTGCTAAATAGTAAGGATAAAGAAATAAATGCATTTAGGCAATACAAAACTGAAGTAGGAAATCAGTTAGAGAAAAAGATAAAAATGATAAAAAGTGATAGGGGCAGAGAATATGAATCTCCCTTCGCCAAAATATGTGTAGAGAATGGAATCGTCCATCAAACTACGGCCCCGTATTCACCTCAATCTAACGGAATTACGGAAAGAAAAAACCAAACCTTGAAGGAAATGATGAATGCCTTACTTATAAGTTCCGGTTTACCGCAAAACTTATGGGGGAAAGCTATCCTTACAGCCAACCGTACACTTAATAGAGTTCCCCATAGTAAGACACAATCAATTCCTTATAAAAAAAATGGAAAGGAAGGAAACCTAACTTGAAATATTTCAAAGTGTGGGGGTGTCTAGAAAAGGTCCAAATTCCTATGCCTAAAAGAGTTAAGATAGGACCTAAGACTATGCATTGTGTGTTCATAAGATATGCTAAAAGTAGTAAAGCATGTCGATTTTTGGTTTCATAAATCCAAACATCTGAATATAAATGAAAATACGATAATTGAATCAGATAATGCTGAATTCTTTGAAAATATTTACCCATATAAAACTAGACATGAACAGTCTAGTGGAGGATCCAAATGACCTCGAGATGAACTAAGTGAGAATGTACATAATGAAGAGAATCCAAGACGTAGTGCACGTCAAAGAACGTCTATTTCATTTGGATCAGATTTTGTAACATTTATCTTAGAAAATGAGCCTCAAAGATTTAAAGAAGTGATGTCGTCTTCGGACTCATCCTTTTGGAAAGAGGTAGTCAATAGTGAGATTAGTTCAATCTTAATTAACCATACGTGGGAATTGGTTGATTTTCCTCTAGGAAATAAACCTTTAGGTTCTAAATGGATCTTCAATAGGAAAATGAAAGCGGATGGTACTATTGACACATACAAGGCAAGACTTGTAGTAAAAGGCTTCAAGCAAAAAAATGGCCTTGATTACTTTGATACTTACTCGCCAGTAACAAGGATAACATTGATTCGAATATTAGTTTCCTTGGTGGCAGTATATGGTCTTGAAATCCATCAAATGGATATGATAACCACATTTCTAAATGGAGAATTGAAGGAAGAAATTTACATAGAGAAACCTGAGGGTTTTGTGGTTCCAAGAAAAGAGAATAAGGTCTATAAACTTATTAAGTCGTTGTATGGACTAAAGCAAGCACCTGAACAATGGCATGTGAAGTTTTACCGAACCATGTTGGCAAATGGGTTCAAGATAAATGAATGTGATGAATGTGTTTACATTAAAGACACTCTGAATCACCATGTCATTGTTTGTTTATATGTGGATGATATGTTGATCATCAGTAGAGACATTTCAGATATAAATGCAACAAAAAAAATGCTCAAAAGCAACTTTGATATGAAAGACCTTGGAGTTGTGGATGTGATTTGAAGTATAAGAATCCATAGAACTCTAAAAGGGTTGGCATTGTCACAGTCTCATTACGTCGAAAAGTTACTTGACAAATTCAAGTATATGGAATTTGGTATTGCCAAGACTCCTTTGGATGTGATCTTTGCACTTCAAAAGAATGAAGGTGAAAGAGACTCACAATTGGAGTTCGCAAGAGTATTGGGATGTTTAATGTATATAATGAATTGTACACGAACAGACATAACATGCACTATTAGTAAGTTGAGTCAGTACATAAGTAATATCAACAAAACTCATTGGATGGCAATAAAAAGAGTTTTGGGGTATCTAAAATACACTTAAGACAATGCTCTACATTATAATAAATATCCTATGGTACTTGAAGGATATAATGATGCAAATTGGATCGCCGTATCGAACGAAGTAAAATCCACAAGTGGAAATGTAATTACTATCGGTGGAGGAGCAATCTCTTAGAAATCATCTAAACAGACTTGTATTGCTCGGTCTACAATGAAATCTGAATTTATCACATTGGATAAAGCTGGTAAAGAAGCAGAATGACTCCCGAATTTCTTGGAAGATATTCTTTATTGGCCCAAACCAGTGTCACCAGTATGTACACACTATGATAGCCAAGTGGTAATAGGTAGGGTAGGAAGCATGATGTACAATGGTAAATCTCAACACATAAGATGAAGAAATAATACCATTAAAGAAATTCTCTCTACTGGAATTATCACTGTTGACTATGTTAAGTTAAAGGATAATGTGTCGAATCCACTTACAAAAGGCCTATCTAGAGAAAGAGTAGAAAGGACATCAAAGGGAATGGGTTAAAGGCCTCGGACTGCGATAAATCTACCTAGCAATCTGGAGATCCTAAGATCTAGGATTAAGGAGATCAAATAAAGTTGTGTCTGATAGGTTCAACATTGTCAATTACACAACCCATTCTCATGATAGAGAAAATATGTAGCAAACAAGGATAAGACTTAAGGTGAAAAGTCTTTCAATGAATATCTAAATTTGGCAGATTTGACCAAAAAATTTAATCTATAGGATTGAACGTATAGAAATCACCTATGTTAGGGCGAAGTGGAAGCCACTTCAAGGAGAATGTTAGTAAAGGCCTATTCTCTAAGCTCTCATGAAATCAAGACTGGTTCATGGCTGAAAAGAATAAAACCATGAGAACCATAAACGGTAAAAGGCTGATTGTGTGACATGTATTGTCTAGGTGCACACTAAATCTTGACAGTTTAAAGATATCAAATCTACCGATTGACCGAGTGCATCCGATGTTGTTCACTATGGAAAGTTCAAAGGGAAACCCACTTATCCAAATGAAATCATTATTTTCTTAATAATCACATACTTGTCCGTAAAGTTTTACAAAGAATAGCCATTCCCCATTCATGTGGGGGATTGTTGGGTTTAATTGGTGTGAATGGAAAATGGAGGGACACAACCTTTGAGCAAAATACATATTATTTTGTAAAAGGTATGACTGTTCAGATAGTTGAGTCTGTTCATAAAAAGACACAATATTTTGAATAAACAGACATGACTCTTCCAAAGGATACACCTTTTAAGTGAACCATTGTTACCTTTCTGAAGAGGCATCTGATGTCTATATAAACCTGCTTTCATCCACAGGTTTAGAAATGAATGAAAAATTTTCTGAAATAAGAAACTCTTCTTGTCTTCAAAACATTCTTTGTGATCAATTAAATTATTGAGTGAGTTTGACGAATACAATTATTTGAGGTACCACTATAGTTGGATTGAAACCCATTTTATCCTGGGAGGAAGATTTCAAAACCTCAAGTACAGTGAGCGAAATTACTCCTTAAGGACACTCGGTGAAGTTCGGAGACTTGGCTTTATATTTCTGTTTCATATTAATTTTTGAAAAAATAAAACACACTTCTTAGAAAGATCACTTTTATCTTGTGTTAAGGGTGTTTTTGTACTTCATAGTGTTGTTGTTTTAAACTTGAACTAGTGTTGAAGTTGTTATACCTAAATACAAATTCTTGTACCTAAAAACTACGAAGAATAATATTTTTTTCACCAGTAAGGACTAAAGTCTCACCTACTCAAATTGTGACTATCAATCAAAAACCCATGTTCATTTGAATACTGGGTTCATTTGTAGGAAGTTCATTCCACGGACAAAAACACTCTATAAAATATACCATTTTCTTCTACCATGACTTTTGTGTCTTCCAGGTCCTCTTGAGTAGAAGAGTGAGAGGGATTGGTAAGGAGAATGGTGGTTCTCTTGAGTGGAAAAGTGTGTGCGTGTGTGTGTATGTGTGGGGGGGGGGTATTGGTAAGGAGAATGGTGGATTGTACATCTTCAATACGGAGACCATGCTAAAGCATTTGAATAAATACAGTCATAACTCAAAAGGAACAATAAAAACCAATGTAACAATACCTGATGTCAAGCCGTGGCATTCAAGTTGATGGATTGCAGGATTGATTGTGAAATTCTAAATAATTTTCATATTTGTCCCCTAGTTAAACAAGCTAGACTCCCCTTCCATTCTAGTACTTCCGGAGCATCTACTAGGTTTGAGGTTGTTCACGTGGATCTCTGGGGACCATTTCATGTCCCTACCATTGACAAAAATCATTATTTACTTGTGGATGATCATAGTAGATTTGTATGGGTGTATCTATTCCAGTTAAATCTAAAACTATTGTTGCCATTAAAAATTTCTTAGTAGTGATCAAGTCTCATTTTGACTTTCATGTAAAGGCTGTGAAATAAAACAATAGTACTAAGGTTTTTAATCATCAAACTACTAAGTTTTTCCAACACCATGGCATATTGAATTAAAGTAGTTGTCGTTATACTCCACGGCAGAATGGCACTTTGGAGAGGAAGCATAGACACATTCTCGATATTTCCAGATCTATCAGATTGTACTAAGGTTGTAGTGTACTTGATGAAAAGATTGCCATCTTTACTTCTAGCCTACAAGACTACATATGAATTATTGCATAGTAAGGAGCCAAAATTGACACACCTTATGTTCATAGGATGCCTTTTTCATGTGTTAGAGTCCCACATCGATGGGTTAAAAAGTCCTTGGTCTCCTTATATGGCCATGGGAAATCCTCCCCTCATGAGATAGCTTTTGAGGTTGAGTTAGGCCTAAGGTCCATTTCTTTATCATGGTATTAGGCCACTCAGTTCGTTATTTTCGATGTTGGGCCCCCATCTTATATTATCCACACACCAGATATCCAGCCCTACACATGTGTTGGGGGGGGGGGTTTGAAGTCCCACATCAGTGGCTTAAAGGGTCATTATTCTCCTTATATGGTTTTAGACAATCCTCCCCTCATGAACTAGCTTTTGAGGTTGAGTTAGGCCCATGGTCCATTTCTTTATCTCGACCCTCCTCTCATGAGCTAGCTTTTGAGGTTGAGTTAGGCCTAAGGTCCATATAAGGAGACCAAGGACCCTTTAACCCATAGATGTGGGACTTCAACACCCCCCGCATGCCCAGGGATGGACATCAGGAGATAGAGTGTAACACCTCGCATTTTGGGCTAGAAAGAAAACCGTCATTTGAACGTAATGATGTTCCAAAAGCCATAAATCCTATGAAAATTTGGTATTTTAATCAATTATGTAGTGTGGGTACCTATTTGAGAATGAATTGAGATCATAGATGTCCCCTAGCTCAAGGTTAAGTTGAAAGCTTTCCTATCGTTTGAGTTTTAGTAAGCGTCGAAACTTAGGTGAAATTCAAACGACCAATACTCCTTGTATATAATGAACTGGGTGGCCTACTATATATCAAATTAATGCTCTTCGAATTATGTTTCCAACGATACCAATTTTTCCCAAATTCTATATCAGAAAAAAATGTTATGCCCATTTTACTCCTGCATATTAGCCTGGCAACTGAGTGACGACAATTCTGATGGCTTGTCACAAATCTGTCGACTTATCAGAATATCTCGTCATCCTTAGGCAGAAACTCATAAATTTCAGCTCCTAGGTGACGAATTGGGCTGATGGGCTATCACAGATCTGAAGGCTTATCAGCCTTGGTCGTTAGCTGAAAATTTCAGCAACTAAGAAGTGATTTCGTAGGGGTATTTTGGTCTTTTCTCACTCCAAAAACCTTTCACACAAATTAAATCACCCCTT
>JAPEIP010000007.1:2111775-2126198 GCA_026120095.1 Capsicum chinense
GTTGTTTGTTCCTTTTAACCAAAACAGAACAAAAGGAATAAAAATGGGCCCACGGGGAATGGGTGGACACAAAAAATACATAGGCACACAAGATCCTCTCCATTCAGAGCAATACCCATAGACACGAAATTTCCATTCCACTCATATACACACACTCTCTCATACATATAGAGACACTCACAGTAATAATATGAGGGGACCATCCATCAATACCAGAGAACACGCAAAAACACATACACACAAAAGTCAACTTCTCCACCAGGAGGAATCACTGATCCTCACCGAATACACTCACTGAAATTCCCCATTTGGATACAATTAAGAATACACACTCACGCACATAGTAACATGAGAGAGATGGGAGAGAGCAGCTCAATGAGAGAGAGAGAAAAGGAGAAAGAGGATTGAGCAAGAGATTGTGATAAAGTTTGGAGGAAAATAATAAAAATCTGAGGATAAGTGAGAGAGAAGAGAGAAACGATGGTGGAGGTGTTGGTTCTAGTGAAATCTCATCGGGAACCGCTATTTTTTCCTAAGATCTGAACCATACTCCATCTGTCCATCACTATTGGAGCTCGCTAGAACTCCGGCGATACAAATATCAGCTCCACCTCCATCAAAATCATAAAACCCAATCACCCCATCACTATTGAGGCTTGTCGAAGCTTCGTTGAAGTCGCAACAGTCCATCTCAATGACCACGCATTTTTCCAACTAAACCCGTAACCCCATTGACATGAACAGTACTATGAACAAAGTCGCAAACATTGGTTCTTGGTCCAGATTCGATTTGAATTTTTAGGGATTTTGATTTGAGATTGTTGTTTTGGATTATTCGATTTTGGGTTCGATCGAGTAGGGGAGTTTGCATTGATTCAGATTCAGGTTCAATTCTAGGTTATAGATGGGGATTCTCTCGGTTTTAATAGAAATAATACATTAATTTTAAAAGCATGATCGGAGGTCCAATTCTATCTCTTCTCATTTCTATTTAATTAAACATGTTTGATATGTGTGAAGCATGATATGATATGAATGTTTTGGTGATTTTGATTTGTCATTTGATGTTATTGATATTGGTTATGTATTATTAAAAAGTAATTGTGAATTGTTATGTTGGAACCTTGATTTGAATTTGGGGTGGGAATTGAGACATTAATAAATGTGAATAGTGATTAATTTTGATGTATTAATGATGTAGATGAATTCGGTAGTATCATGATAAGACCAGCGAAAGCGTAGGCAAATAGTAGGCTTGGGTAGGCAAATTTAGAACTTATGGATAGTTTGAGTGTTTGGAATGTTTGAGGAATGGTTTGTCTTTCTCGCATTTGAAAAATGTATTCGTTTTGTCTGGGAATGACCTAAGACGCATTGAATTTATTCACCGGGGATTGCCCCGACATATTATGTTGGCATAAGACGCTCGTGATGAAGGCCCGAGGCATCGAGTAAAGCACGAGAGTATTGTTAGGGTTAGTGTAGGTTAGATAGAATTTATTTTCGTATTTTTATTTATTTTGGACTGTATAATTGGACTGAACACTATATTTTAGATTTATTTTGTTTCGTGTGTTTGGATGTCTATTTATGTGGTTTATACATTTGTAATGTCAAATTAGCCGATATGCTCACCAAGCGACCGTGGTCGAACCACGGAATTGAGGGGTGCCTAAAACCTTCCCCTTGGTCAACAGAATTCGTTAGCCGGAATCTCCGTTTGCAAACTAATTTTTTAAAGAGTCAAATCATTTTGAAAAGGATTTTTCAAAGGTGACTTAGCACACCGAATTATATCAAGTGGCGACTCTGTGTTTAAATTTAAATAATTCTTTTTCGAAACAAATTTTCATAGTTTGTCACTCAATAATAAAAAATCCTTTTGAAACTAAAACCAATCTTTTTTGTTGAAAAAGGGGTGTGACAGCTCTGGCGACTCTGCTGGGGACTTTTCAGAATTCAAACTTATTTTTGGAGTTGCATTGGCTTAGTTTGACAATATGAGTGTATAAACATTGTTTGTGTTTATTTTATCATTGTTGAGTCCTTACGTGCTATGTGTTTATAGTTTTTCTCTTGTGTTTTACCGCTTTATATCTGGAATCATGTGCATAACCCGAGTCAATTTTTTTCTGCAACAAGTCCTGGACTGCACGTCGTGCACACAAACTCTAGTTGAGTCACCCTCATTTTAGTAGGGGGAGCCTTCGGACGTATGGAGTGGGTGGAAAGCAAAGCAACCACTATCGACCATATGCTCCCCTGAACAGCCTTGTTAGTTATCCCCAACGTAGGTCAGCCTTTAGGTCATGCTTATCTGCATCATATTGAGACCTAGTGGGACCCACATGGCCCTTTGTAGGAGACTCACCTCTAAAACATCCCTATGTGCTAAATGTTGCATCTTTGAGGGTAACTTGATCCTTTGATGGACTGATTCAGAGAAAACATGTGTTAGAAGTAATGTGTGTTTGAAAAAAAAAAGAGAAAAAAGTGAGTCGAAAAGTACAAAAATGAGTTTCCTAGTTTTTAGAATTCTTTATGGATTTTGTTTTTCACAATCCAAAAATTCAAAAAGATATTTTTTTTTACCTTTTGAACTTATTTTCTCAAAGACAAAAATATCAAAAAGATTTTTCTTTTTTTCTTTAATAAGATTTCATAATTTGAAAATTTCAAAAAAAAGATTTCTTTTAATAGGAGCTTTTTATAAAATTAAAAAAAATATGGAAGAAGTTTTGTACATTTCATGTAACGAAAACACCAAAAAGATTTTCTTTCATAGCTATTGGTGTCATTTTTTATGTGAAGTGTCAAATTGAAAACTCAAAAAAAAGATTTTGTTATGTTGTTCATCATGTGTCTTTGGTCGTGTCTCAAGTCAGGCTGCAATCTTTGATTTAATCATTAATTGTCCAATCTGAACGAACTACGCACCCCTGATTCTCCTCTCTCGGGAGTGAGATACGTAGGCAGCCTATTGTGGGTTCGGGCATCTTATTTCAAAAATCCAAAAAAATATTTTATTCACTCTTCATTTAGAGTAGGTGTCATATACATCTCTAATAGAAAACCACAAAAAGATTTTTCTTTAATAGTTTCAAATTTTATTTACGTATGAATGCAAAATTAAAAATCCAAAAAGATTTTTTTTTGATAATTTTAGGTTTCATGTTGTGTAGGAATTTAAAGCTGAAAATTCAAAAAGATTTTCGTTAATTCTTTTGACAATTTGTTATTTCTTTTCTTCGTAAAGTTTCAAGAAAAAAAAAGAGTTTAATTGGCCATTTTGGTAAGACTTCGCGAACTACGCACACCTGATTCTCCTCTCTCGGGGGTGAGATACATAGGTTCCCTTCTTGGGTTCGTTGACCTTTTCAAAAAAAATAAAGATAAAAAAAGAGATTTTGAGAAAGTGTTGAACTCTAATGCATTTACTATCTCTTGTTCAGTTAGTTTGAGGTGGTTAGTTTGTGGTATTTTGGGTATTCCTCCATATTGCACCAAGTTACAGAGAAGGTTATGGCCAACAAGGATACCGAGTTTGTTGTCACTAATCAGATAGGGAGTTCGGGAAATGAGAATTTAGGAGCTAATGAAGAGATTTGGAAATTAAGGAAACAAATGATAGAAATGCATGGGTTGCCGCCTCCCCCAATTCCCATTGATAATCCAGAATACCTTTCTAGCTTGCCTCCCATGTCACATGCACAATTTCCCATTTTTGTTGATATGGCACAATATGCATCAATATCGACTCTGGGGCAACAGTATCCAACTACTTCCTACGTTCATTTCCTCACTCCTCAATCCAAGACTACCACATACTCGGCTCCACCTGCTGTTCATGCTTTTGTGGCGCCACCCCCACCTGAAGCTCCTACTTTTGATATTCATCACCAAGTTGTGCCTCCCTACTCTACAAGAGAGCCTGCATTGAATATTAATGGTGATTAGCATTACACTTCCGAGCCTACATTCAAGTTGACTGGTCTTTGTGGTGACACTCACCCGCCTGAATTTCCTCCTAACACTGAGAAGCTTGTTATGACAGAAAAACAAGAGGAAATGACCAGAAAATTAAGAATTTTGGAACTGGCTATGAAGAACTTGTAAGGACGTAGGGGTTACAAAAGTGTCTCATATTAGGACTTATGCACGTTTCTAGGTGTCAACCTTCTTCTTGGCTTTAAAATTCCAAAGTTTGAGAAATATGATGGACATGGGGACCCACTGGCACATTTGAGGCGCTATTGTAACCAATTAAGAGGCACTGGAGGGAAGGAAGAACTACTCATGGCTAATTTCGGGGAGAGTCTGTCAGGGCTAGGTTCGGAATTGTTTGTTGACCAAGACATCGACAAGTGGATTAGTTGGGATGACCTAGCTAATAAATTTTTGCAACAATTTCAATACAATATGGTGTTGATCCCTGATGAAAAATCCCTAACTAGTATGAAGAAGAAGAATACTGAGAGCTCCAGGGAGTATGCGATCAGATGGCGCAAACAAGCTGCTAGAGTGAAACCACCAATGAAAGAAAGCAAAATAATGAAGCTGTTTATTCAAGCGCAGGATGAAACATATTATCAACACTTTTTATCTGCATTGGTCAAGTTATTTATTCAGGTCCTTAAAATGGGGTAGATGATAGAAGAGGGAATTAAGACGGGTCGCATTGTGAGTTTTGGAATATTGAAAGCGACTACTCAAGCAATTCAAAAGGGTTCAGGAAGTGTTAAGAGAAAAATAATGAGAAATATGCATCCGCTATTCTAGTTGGACAGTGGGAACGGTTAAAAAGACCTCATCGTCATCACTCTTAGGTTTAAACCCAAGTTCATACCCAAACTCCACATAATCACTCCCAAAATTTATTATACTCTGCTCCTCCACCTCTATATCTAGTATATAATGCACAGCCATATGTTCAATCTCCATCTTACCCACAGTGGAACATACCAACCCCTCAGATCCATCCTCTAACTCCACAAGCATATCAAAACTCTTCTAAGCTTGATTTTTGATCTAAGCCAAATAATGAAATGAAGCAAAAGTCGACAAATAGATTCACACCAATTGGAGAGTCGTATGCCAGTTTATTTCAGAGATTGGTACAATGGGGCATGATCACTCCTCTCCTTGGGTGCACTCTTAATTATCATTCAAGAAATTTTGATGCTAATGTACGATGTGCGTATCATTCTGATGCTCAGGGTCATAGTATTGAAGATTGTTGAGATTTAAAAAGAGAAATTGAAAAGATGATTCAAGATTGATCAATTATAGTATAGAACATTGACAGTATGGAAAGCTCTAGTCATATTGATAGCAAACCAGTGGCTAAGTTGTTATGTTGAGCAATTGAGAAGTCACCTCTCTCCCTACTAGAAAAAGATCTGGTAGTTTGTTCTATTTTTCTTTTCTGTTATTCAAATTATTTTAGGATTGTAGTTCGGGATCTATCTTGTTTTGTCCCTTTGTCATTATGTTCAAACCCTTCTATCTTTCATTTTAATAGAATGAAGTGTCCCCTTTTTCCCTGTGTTTTAAATATGTGTTGTTTGTTTGTTTTCTTTACATAGTACATTTTATGTTGATTTTAGTGATATGACATGCTAGCGTAATTTTCATTCAAATCTTAAAATCTAGTTTAAGCATGAGCATTAAATCAGAGGGTTAAAGTTAGAAAAAGAGAGCATTTGAGAAAATAGGTAGAGTGCTGAGACATTTGGTGACAAGTTCAAGACTTCATTGAAAAGTAAGGCAATTATGTTGAGAATCATAAGAATAATTTGGTCATTAATTGAAAGACATGTCTAAATTAGGTCAGATGGTGGAGTGATATGTTTAACAAAGTGTAAGAGTAGTGATGCACAAATTTAGTTAAAGTTAGTGTTGTAAAAATGCCACGAATGATCTCTATCTTTCATTTTCACATTGCATGATATGTACTTGCATTTTCAAGGATTGATATGACGAAGGCATTTCATTCTGCTATCCATACATGGTGTCATCCTTTGGGTACCCCATTTGAGCCTTAGTGTTATTTTCTTTCATACAACCCTTTTGGAATCAAGATAGAGTCAGCAAAGCTCAAAAGAAATGTGTAAAAAAATGTGTCCAAAAAGAAAAAAAACAGAAGAGTGTCAGAAAAAATAGAGTCAAAAAAATTCCCAAAAATAAAAGAGTCAATAAAAGAAAACAAAAATCAAAATCAAGCAAAAGAACAAGCTGCCAGAACTAGGCATGACCTGATTCTCCTCTTTTGGGGGGTGAGATACGTAGGCTCTCCTACTCAGGGATCGGTACAACCAAATAAAATTTAGTATTGCCCAGTCAAAAAAAAACTGGGGCATGAGTTAATTCTTGTAGTTTAAGTCGATTCCAAAAGTTGTAAATCCTACTCCACATCAAGTGTCGTTTGGCCTCATGCCATCCTTTATTTCTAACCTTATCCAAAAGCCAAGTTACAACCAAAGAAAGACCTTCAAATCAATCTCTGAGAATGCTAAGGCTAAGCATACAATGGATATGATGACACATTTTGGGAACTACTTTTCTTCCTCAGCATAAGAAATCAGGAGAGAAATGAAAATAAGAGACTCTTATTGGTGAAAACCCTTACGGGAATCATGAGACGATAGTAAGCTGAGAGAGATAAACATTAGAGAGTCTTATCGGTGAAAACCCTTACGGGCACTGTGAGATGACTGTGAGTTGACAAAAACGAAAATAAGGGAATCTTATTGGTGAAAAACCTTCTTGGATACTATAAGGCAATGGTGAGGTGATAAAAATAAATGAGAGAGGCTTGTTGGTGAAAACCCTTCAAGGATCCACTAGCCGAATGAGGTCTCTGAATGTAATTAGCCCAAGAAAGCAACCCACTTTCAGGATTATTAACTCAACAACAATTTGTGAGAGTTTTAGATGGAAAGATCAGTCAGTTTAATTCGATATGCATGTCAAAATCTTTAGAGTTAACTGTCATTTTAAGATAAAATTTTCTTTCATCTTTTTCAATGGGGACATTCACTGTCATTTCTTTCTTTTCTATAGTTATATTTTTATTTTCTTGAGTCAGTTATCCAAATAAAAATCATTGTCATTTTTCTCTTGTCTTTGAGTCTAGCTACCAGCTTCATCAATTGCACAGAGCAAGACAAAAGCTAGCATGAAAGAGACATGATTGTGAGCCAAAAAAGGTATGTAGAAAGTTTTGCCAACAGAGAGTCATGGAACTCATAGAAATGCAAAGGTTCAAAGGCGTATCTGAGAAATATGGCAAAGCAGAGATACTGTGTTCGTTTCAGTCACTCTTAATGTATTGAGTTTGGGTCAATGATGCAGCAAGTCAATGAAATATGCTAATGGTTAAAAGCAAGGTTAAATGTGATTGGGGCAAGAGATATTTCCTCGAAAGCCAAAGCCACAAACCATCCACCATGTTTTAAACTCTAAAGTATTCTTTGAATGAAACAGGAACACATGTTACCTTGAAATCGAGGATTTCAAAGCCTAAACATCAAGGGTTGCAATGCCTCACTTTTACAAATACAGGAAGCAATATTGCTATACAGGTTTGATAATAAAATCATGGTAAACATTTATCATCTTATAGCCCTCGGAGACACACTTTCTTGTCTAGGGATTTCAGTTTTCATTTCCTAAGTGGTACACTTCTTAAATTGAACCTTCACTCCTATAAGACGTACCTTTTAGTCGATTTATCCCTCATGATTCCTATAAGATGTACCTTTTAGTCGATTCATCCCTTATGATTCCTATAAGACATATCTGTTAGCCGATTTATCCCCCTTGATTCCTATAAGACGTACCTTTTAGTTGAGTCATCTCTCTTGACTCCTAGGAGACGTACCTTTTAGTTGAGTCATCTCTTTTAATTCCTATAAGATGTACCTTTTAGTCGAGACATCTCCCTTGATTCCTATAAGATGTACCTTTTAGTCGAGTCATATCCCTTGATTCATATAAGACATACCTTTTAGTCGAGTCATCTCCCTTGATTCCTATAAGACATACCTTTTAGTCAAGTTATTTCCCTTGACCCCTAGAAGAAATACCTTTTAGTCGAGTCATCTCCCTTGATTCCTATAAGATGTACCTTTTAGTAGAGTCATTCCCCTTGATTCCTAGAAGACGTATCTTTTAGTCAAGTCATCCTCCTTGATTCCTATAAGGCATACCTTTTAGTCGAGTTATCTACTTTTGATTCCTATAAGACGTACCTTTTAGTCAAGTCATTCCCCTTGACCCCTAGAAGATGTACCTTTTAGTTGAGTCATTTCCCTGGATTCCTATAAGAAGTACCTTTTAGTCGAGTCATTTCCCTTGACCCCTAGAAGACGTACCTTTTAGTAGAATCAATTGTCTGGATTCCTATAAGTCGTACCTTTTAGTCGAGTCATCCCCCTTGACCCCTAGAAGATGTACCTTTTAGTCGAGTCATTTCCTTTGATTCCTATAAGACGTACCTTTTAGTCGATCCATTCTCCTTGATTCCTATAATGATGTGACTTTCGTAAAAGTCCTTTGATAGTAAACTGAGGCAAAATTTAATTCTTGAGTTGGAATTTCACCTTTTTGGCAAATTAAACCTCTTTATAATAATATTTGTTTGGGATAATTTTCCTTTTAGTTTTAATGTGATTTCAGGAGCCCGCTTGGAGAACAGGGTGAAGAAATGAAAAGTCAAGAAACAAAGTGAAGAAGTTGAAAGTCAATCAACAAGGTGAAAAGTTGAAAGGTAACAGATTGATGAAATAGCAAGTCAGGAGCCTGCCTGAAGAACAGGGTGATGAAATTGCAAGTCAGGAGCCCGCCTAAAGAACAGGGTGATGAAATTGCAAGATAGAAGCCCACTTGAAGAATAGGGTGATGAAATGGAAAGTCATGAGTCCACCAGAATTACGGCACGAATAAATGGAAAGCTAAGCAACAAGGTGAAGCAATTGAAGACCAAGCAACAAGCGATGAAATTGTAAGTCAGGAGCCCGCCTGAAGAAGAATAGGGTGATAAAACTTAAGTCAGGAGTCAAACAGAAGATGTATAGATAGGATTTTGTAATTTCATTTATGGTTTAACTTGTAATTTTCATTTTGATGTAATGACAGAGCCACGGAACGGAGCCTCGATGGTACCTCACTCGACTGTCAAACTCGGTATAGTCCATTTCCTACCAATCCTTTGAGACACCGTCACTTGATTCCTCCATAACTTGGGTGGGTAGGATGGCTTAAGTCAGAACTCGGTTGTTCTTCTTCTTTCTGTTTCTTCCTTTGAATAATGGTTGGGATAAAATTCTGACTTGTTGTCTACTTCTTTGTCTGAAAACACTTTGTGTTTACATTCAAATGGGGCATGATGTAGACACCTAATTTTTTCCCTCCCCGAATACACTCACTGAAATTCCCCATTTGGATACAATTAAGAATACACACTTACACACAAAGTAACGTGAGAGAGATGGGAGAAAGCAGTTGAATGAGAGAGAGAGAAAAAAAGAAAGAGGATTGAGAGAGAGTGATAAAGTTGGGAGGAAAAGAATAAAAATCTGAGTGTAACTGAGAGAGAAGAGAGAAACGACGGTGGAGGTGTTGGTTACGGTGAAATCTCATTAGGAACCGAAATTTTTGCCTAAGATCCGAACCATACTCTATCTGTCCATCACTGTTGGAGCTCTCCAGAACTCCGGCGATACAAATATCAACTCCACCTCCATCAAAATCATATCACCCAATCACCCCATCACTGTTGAGGCTTGTCGGAGCTCCGTTGAAGTCGCAACAATCCAGCCCAATAATCACACCTTTTCCTGACTAAACCTGTAAACTCGTTGACATGAATAGTATTATGAACAAGTCGCAAACATTGGTTCTTGGTCCACATTCAATTTGGATTTTTGGGGGTTTTGATTTGAGATTGTTGTTTTCCATTGTTCGATTTTGGGTTCGATTGAGTTGGCGAGTTTGTGTTGATTTGGATTCAGGTTCAATTTAAGGTTTCGAACGGGGATTCTCTTGTTTTTAATTGGAATAATACATTGATTTTGGAGGCATGATCGGAGGTCCAATTCTATCTCTTCTCATTTCTATTTCATTATACGTGTTTGAGATGTGTAAAGCATGATATGATATGAGTGTTTTGTGATTTTGATTTGCCATTTGATGTCATTGATATTGGTTATTGATTGATAAAAAGTAATTGTGAATTCTTACGTTGGAACCTTGAGTTGAATTTTGGGCAGGAATTGAGACATTAATAAAAGTGAATATTGATTAATTTTGATGTATTGATGATGTAGATGAATTCAGTAGTATCATGATAAGAACGATGAAAGCGTACGCAAATTGTAGGCTTGGGTAGGCAAATTTAGAACTTAATGGATTGTTTGAGTGTTTGGAATGTTTCAGGAATGGTTGTCTTTCTCGCATTTGTAAAATGTATTCGTTTAGCCGGGGAATACCCCGAGACGCATTGTATTTATTCATCAGGGAATGCCCCAATGTATTATGTTGGCGGAAGACCTTCGTGATGAAGGCCCGAGGCATCGGATAAAGCACGGGAGCATAGTTAGGATTAGTGTAGGTTAGATAGAATTTGTTTTCGCATTTTTATTTATTTTGGACTGTATAATTGGACTGAACACTATATTTTGAATTTATTTTGTTTTATGTGTTTGGATGTCTGTTTATGTGTTTTATACATTTGTAATGTCAAATTAGTCGATATGCTCACCAAGCGACCGTGGTCGAACCATGGGATCGAGGGGTTCCTAACACCTTCCACTCGGTCAACGAAATTCCTTAGCCGATTTCTCTGTTCGCAAATCAATTCTTTAAAGAGTCAAATCATTTCGAAAAGGATTTTCCAAAGGTGACTTGGTACACCAAATTATGTCAAGTGGCGACTCTGAGTTTAAATATAAATAATTCTTTTTCAAAACAAATTTTCATCTTTTGTTACTCAATAATAAAAAACCCTTTAAAAACTAAAACGAATATTTTTTTATTAAAAAGGGGGTATGACAATAAGCATCTTGAGAATTAAATGATTTGACATGATGTAGAAAGATTTGACATTTTTGGTCGTGAAAGAGTTGATTTTGAACCCAAGTGAGAAAATAAATCTACACCATTTGATTGATTTATGATAAAGGGGTAGCATATTGGCTCCTGATGAAAATTGTTGAATTGTTTATTGTGGATTTTCTTTAAAGTTCTGAGCTAACTCTGGGAGTAGTATTTATCACCGATCGGGAAGTGTGGTACTTCCCTAGAACTATGTGCCCCCATAGAATGTGAGCCTTAGGCTGATATAGTGATCACTAACGAATCAAATGACTAAGGTCCTACTCCGATGGCAAGGATAGGACAACTCTCCCCAATGTGGGTTAGACGTTGGACTCCATGTAGCTCACATGGTTTATGTTGGTTATGAGAAAATCCCATAGTGTGCCGCAAATCTATCTAAGAAAAGTATGTAAGGTTTGAAACTAATGATTTTGAGAAAGTTTCTTGTTCCCGAATGATTGAAATGCTATGTTCTAAAGATGGTTGTTTTGAGGGTTGATTACTTTACAAGTTTGAAACCAAGAAGAAGGTGAATTGAGAACTTATTGTAATGATTCAATTGCTTTACCTTACATGTATTATTCATCCATGATTATGATGGTTTAATTCAAGCTACTTGAGTCATTTATATCAGCACGCATGGCTTTTTTTTTTTTACAAAACTTTTGATATTTAGTTATTGAAATTGTATACACCCCCATAAACCAGGTATATTTTCCATGGTGCTAACCCACATATTCGTATGTGAGCTACATTTTCTCATTATGTAGGTTCAGGTTCTCAGTCCCAGACTCGATAGTGATTCCCGAGCACATTGATCTACATCTTCTGTAGTGGTGAGTCCTCAAGATTCGAGGACGTGCTATTCATATTTTCAGTTTCATTAAGAGTTATTTACTTTTGATCCTTTGAGTTTGAGTCAGTTGGGGCATGTCCCAATGGCTCAGTAGTACATTGAGTAGTAAAGGCTTGTCTAGCTGGATTTGTCAGAATTGCCAGAGGTTCCGTATTTTTTTACTTTTACAGTACTTATCCGCATTTCATTTAGACTGGGTATGATGGGTTATCATGATATTGCTATTAACATCCTTATTTAAGTGTTTAGATATATTAGTAGGCTTAAAGGGTTAGCTTGGGACTTCTTGTAGCCTTAAGCACCGTGTGACGTCTTGGGACCCATTTTCGGTGCATTACAGTCACAACCGAACTTTTTAGGTCATGATGGCGCCTACCATAACCCACCAGTTGGCAGCCAACCTGTAGTCCGGAAAGGATAGTAACGGACTACTCAATAACATAAGGAAAACAATGCGGAATATATGAGATAAAGATCCATTCCTAGAAGAATTCCAAAACTTAGTAGTATCAGTACAAGAGCTTCTAAACATAATAAGAGTATAAAAGTGATATATCAAGGGGAAATACACTAATTCAACTTACCTCTGAATACAACTTAGAGGCTAGTCTAATGGATAGGAGAGATACAAGTAATACTCCAAACACCAAGAGCTCACTCTAAGTCTCCGAATCAGGGCTACTCCACATGATGCACACATCAACGATAATAACTCTTACTATGATTTGCAGGCTGCAGAGGTGTAGTATGAGTACCAAACGAATGGTACTCAGTAGGCAACTGCCGAATGAGCTCCAAAGATAAAGTAGATATATACAACATATAAACAGAATGTAAATTACAACCAAGAGTCTATAAATCATGTAATGAGTCAATGAGAATAACAAGGGACAACTATCCTATTCATGTCCAATAGTCTAAAATAATAAGACTAAGGAAGTATCAAGGTGACCTATCTTATTCCATCTATATTCAATATATTCCAAATCTATACCATATATCCCAGGTCAATATTCAGATAAAGAGAGAAAGAAAGATATATTGTAATATACAAGGCGGAGGAAAGACTATACAATATGAACAACACAGAAAAGAATATCCGATAGTTCCATGACTTCATATATTTATATATGTATATATATATATACATATATATATATGTATATATATATATAATACATATAAATAGTATATCATCTCAAAAATATCCTAGATCTTCATGTTCTCATTTTAAGACCTCATTATAATACTATCAGGAATCAATACCAACATACTCAGGATTTCTAATTCATATGGCTAGGCATAGAATAATCATGCATATTAATGTAATCATAAGATAGAAAAGGCCGAAGACATACCTCAATTCGAATACCGGATCCATGACCAATCTGTCATAGGCTAGCTATAATAATGATCATAAAAATGATAATAACAATATAAATAACAGGCTACTCCGTACAATCAAATACCTAGCCTAGCCTATGCGTACCCCCACTGCCCCAGACTTGGAAGGTTCCATCAACATATAACAACACAAGGAATATTCTTCACCCATATCTATGCAACTTCCCTATACCAACTGATAAACATAGGTGCATACTGCTGATAGGCGATGCACATGCAGGAATGAATGCAAAGTATACTATTAATATAACAACTCATAATAACTATCCTCATCAGGACCATTATCATTATAATCAACCTTCGTCCTTTCCAGGAATCAATATCATCTCCATAGTATCCTCCGGACTCGAACTGGGTATCAATATCATCATAATATCCTCCGGCCTTTCCAGGAATCAATATCATCTCAGTAGTATCCTCCGAACTTGAACCAGGTATCAATATCTTCATAATATCCTCTGGTCTTGCCGGGAATCAATATCATCTTAATAGTATCCTCTGGACTCAAACCGTGTATCAATATCATCATAATATCCTCCGACCTTGCTGAGTATCAATATGTCATCACAATTTTCTCCGACCTTGCTGAGTATCAATATGTCATCACAACTCTCGACACATAAATATAGGCATATAATAGGTGCACAGACACAAGCCTATATACTCATAACAGTAAAGATGTCTATCTTATCAATACATCTCAAATACTCATTATTAGCTAACCAACACTTATTATTATTAAACTGCTAGTTTGCTAGTCATCACGTAACCTCTAGTTATTAGCCTAAACATTATCCTTCAAATAATCCTTATTCACGGGATAACAACTAACCACTATTCATTTAATAGTCAACATCTAACATCTAGTCTAGGTTCATCATTAGACCAAAACCGTCCCTTATCCACCATTCATTATTATCAACTATTCATCCTTATTTTGTTAGCCATTACTAGACAACACATTACTACTTATCTCCAAACCATCTTTGACTAAATGGCATCATTCATTAACTAACCATCGTTAGCTACCATGTTCCAACTAAGTAAAATTCATTAACTAATACAT
>JAPEIP010000007.1:2135919-2147947 GCA_026120095.1 Capsicum chinense
TAGAAAAATTAGAGAAAACCAAAGTGACCTATATGAAGAAATTAATTATAGAAACCGACTCAAAGAAATAATGAAAAATCTAAAAGAAAAATTAATATGGACCATTCTTGTCACGACCCGTGCCGGGGCCCGGGCCGCGACAGGCATCCCAAACCATCAAGGTTCGAGAGTTCCCTGTAACGGCCCAACCCATTAGTGATATTGTCCGCTCTGGGTTTAGACTCGCATGACTTTAAAATGTGTTACTAGAGAGTAAGACTTGCTTACTTATATACCCAGTATCTCTCCTGTGTTTTGCCGATGTAGGACTCCCTATCCTAAGTTGGGGTGTTACATATCTAGATGGAGAAATAAAAAAATAGTATCAAATAAAAATGAAATGAAAAGAAGTTTGTTTCTTGTGAGAAATTGTGATTCCTTCCCTCCAACGCCCCTAAATTGGTTACAATAGCGCCTCAAATATGTCATTGGATCCCCGTGTCAGTTATATTTCTCAAACTTTGGCATTTTAAAATTAAGAGGGAGTTGAACACCTGGAAACATGCACAGATCGTTATATGAGACACTTTTGTACCCCCAAAGTACTTGGAGATTCTTCATAGCCAGTTCCAAACTTTTTAAGTTTCTGGTCATTTCCTCTTGTTCTTCTTTCATGACAGGCTTTTCAGCATTAAAAGAAAATTCAGGCGGATAAGTGTAGCCATATGGACCATTCGACTTAAATATGGGCTCGGAAGTATAATGTTGATCACTAAAAATATTCATTAAAGGGTCGCTCGTAGAGTGAGAAATCACAACAGTTGGATTGACATTAAAAGCAGGAGCTTCAGATCGAGGTGGCACCGTAAAAGCATGAACAATAGGTGTAGTCGAGTATGTGGTAGCTTTGTGTTGAGGAGTGGGGAAATAAATATTGGAAGTGTTTGGATAGTGTTGGCCCGGAGCAGGTTCTGATGCATGTTGTGGTATGTCAACAAAAATAGGAAACTGTGTATGTGACACTGGAGGCAAGCTAGAAAGATATTCCAGATTGTCAGAGGAAAATGGAGGAGGTGGAAACCCATTAACCTAAGCTCGATGCATTTCTATCATTTGTTGCTTTAATTTTCGAATCTCTTCATTAGCTCCTAAATTCTCATTGCTCGAACTCCCTATCTGATCAGTGACAACAAACTCGATATCCTTGTTGGCCATAACTTTCTCTATGACTTGGTGCAATATGGAGGACCAGCCAAAATGCCACAAACCAACCACCTTAAACTAACTGAACAAGAGATAGAAAATGCATCAGAATCCAACACTTACTTTTTCAAAACCTCTTTTTTTTGTTTTGTTTTTGAAAAGGTCACCAAACCCAAGATGGCGCCTATGTATCTCACTCCCGAGAGAGGAGAATCAGGTGTGCGTAGTTTGTGAAGTCTTGCCAAAAATGGTCAATTAATTCTTTTTTCTTTTTTTTTCTTTTTCTTGAAACTTTAAAAAGAAAAGGAAATAACAAATTATCAAAAGAATTGACGAAATTTTTTCCTTTTTTTTTTTTTTGCATTTTCAAGTTTAAACTCCCTATACAAAATGAAACCTATGATTACCAAAGAAATTTTTTTCTTGGGTTTTTGATTTTGAATTTCATATGAAAATGAAACTTGAACCTATTAAAGGAAAAATCTTTTTTGTAGTTTTCTTTTAAAGATGTATATGAAACACCTACTCTAATAAAGAGTGAAGAAATTTTATTTTTTTTGAATTTTTCAAATAAGATTCTCGAACAAACAATAGGCTGCCTACGTATCTCACTCCCGATAGAGGAGAATCAGGGTTGCGTAGTTCTTCCAGATTGGACAATTAATGATTAAATAACAGATTGCACCCTGACTTGAGACACGACCAAAGACACACGATGAACAACATAACAAAATCCCTTTTTGAGTTTTCAATTTGACACTTCACATAAAAAATGACACCAACAGCTATGAAAGAATATCGTTTTGGTATTTTCGATATGATATATACAAAACTTCTACCACCTTTTTTGAATTTTCCTTTCATAAAAAGCTCCTATTTGAAAAAAAATCTTTTTGAAATTTTTGAATTATGAATGCATGATAAAGGAATAAAAGGAAAATCTTTTGGATGTTTTTGAGTAAATGAGTGCGAAAGGGAAAAAAAAACTTTTTGAATTTTTGAATTGTAAAGAAAAAAAATCAAAAGCCATAAAGAACTCTAAAAACTTACGAAACTCTCTTTTTTTTCTTTTCGACTCACTTTTCTTTCTTTTTGTTTTTTGCAACACTTTATTGTCAACACACTTTACTTCTAACACATACTTTCCCCGAATTAGAATGTCAAATGACCACGTTACCCTCAAAGATGCAACATTTAGCACGTAGGGATGCTTTTAGAGGTGAGTCTCCTACAAAGGGCCACGTGGGTCCCACTAGGTCTTAACATGATGCAGATAAGCATGACCTAAAGGCTGACCTACGTTGGAGTTCACTAGCAAGGCTGTTTGGGAGAGCGTATGGTCGATAGTGGCTGCTTTGATTTTCACCTAATCTATAACACCGATGGCTCCCCCCTAAAATAAGGGTGACTTAACTAGAGGTCACGTACAACACATGTACTACGGACTTGTTGCAGAAAGAATGACTCGAGTTATGCACATGATGCCAGATATAAAGCGGTAACACATAAGATAAAAACTGTAAATAAAGAGCATGTAGGCACTCAACAATGATAATACAAAACAACACAAACAAAATGTCTATACACCTATAGTGCCAAACTAAGCCGATACAACTTCAAAATAAGCTTGAATTTTGAAATAGTCCCCAGCAGAGTCGCCAGAGCTGTCACATCCCTTTTTGCCAAAAAGATAAATTTTAAGATTCGAAAGGGTTTTTATTATTAACGTGATAAAATAAAGATTTTTTTGAAAAGGATTATTTATATTCAAAACTCAGAGTCGCCACTTGGCATAATCAGGTGTGTCAATTCAGCTTTGAAAAATCTTTTTCAAAACGATTATGACTCTGTAAAACTAATCCGCGAATAGAGATTTCGACTAAGGAATTCTGTTGACCGAGGGGAAGGTGTTAGGCACCCCTCGATCCCGTGGTTTTACCATGGTCGCTTGGTGGAGCGTATTGGCTAATTTTGGCACTAAGAATGTATAAACCACATAAAATACATAAACAGGCATCCAAACACACGAAATAAAATAAATCCAAAATATAGTGTTCAGTCCAATTATACAGTCCAAAATAAATAAAAATGCGAAAATAAATCCTATCTAACCTACACTAATCCTAACTAACTCCTGTGCTTTATCCGATGCCTCAGGCATTCATCACAAACGTCTTCCGCCAACATAGTATGTCGGGGCATTCTCCGGTGAATAAATACAATGTGTCTTGGGGCATTCCCCGGCTAAATAAATACATTTGAATTAAATACGATAAACTATAAAACCAAGTCATTCAACACACATTTTCAACATTCAACAATCCACGAGTTCTACATTTGTCTGCCCAAGCCTACTATTTGCTTACGCTGTTGATGGTCTTACCATGATACTATCGAGTTCATCAACATCAATGAATCACAAATAAATTAACACTTGCTTTTATCAATTTTTGATTTTCAAACCCCAAATATTGATTTTACTTCCCGAATGAGATATCATTTCATCACACAACTCATAATCAATTCATAATCTTGGAAATCAAACTCCGAGTCAAAACAAACAACAATTCACATCATCATAGATCCACCAACACACAACATTTAATTCGATGCACAGAGTATCATCAAAAACCATATAAAAAGAATGAAAGAGTAGAATTGAACCTCAATTTGAAGCTTTCGGACTCAATGTTGTTCGATTAAATGAAGTCTGCACCCGAAAACCTCAATACGAAACTCAACTCAGAATCAACAAATGATGAAAAAACATGTCCAAATCTTATCGAAAACCCATGACAAAATCGAGTCCGACTTCTAGATACCCCGACCTCAACAATGAAATCCAAAGTTTCACGAGAGAGGTGAAACCCACGCCTACTTTATGATCTGTCATTGGCTTTTATATATTGCTGGTGAGACTCACTTCATTGGAGCTTCGACGGACTATGAGGTTAACAGATGATGTTTCTTTATGAGAATCTCAACGGAAAAACCAATGATGATTGGGTTTTCTATAGTACCCGTACTCGAGATAACCGATTCTGGCGAAGAGTTTGCTGGAAAACTCAAACCCAATAAAACCTCTACTAATTTTTTATCATCTCTCCTATTGGGTGTGGGTGTTTTTCGATCAATGCATGAGTGTGTGCAAATTTTAGTGTATTGGAGCTATATATGTACAATTTATTGGCAATGGTGTAGGTGTGTTTGTTGTGTGTATTTTCATTAAAAATGGAATTCTCTCTGTATTTTCATCCCCATTTCTATGTTAAGCTCTGGGTGGGTGTTGTAGATGATGAAAAGAACAAAAATGGAGTACCCCTAAAATAGCGTGAGATGTGCTTTCTATGCTAATGGTGCATATGGGTCTCTATGGATATGAATTCCCAATTCCCCCTAAATGGCATGTGTGTGATATATAAAAGATGGAGAGGTTGTTGTGTTTTGTGTAGTGTATGGCTAGGTGGTCCCGATGTGATGATGATGTGTGTATATATGCCTTTTTCATTTGTTACTGTGGGCCTCTCTTTTCTATTTTTTGTATGAGAAAACTGTGTAATGGATGGTGAGAGTGTGTGTAGGGTCTCGTGGGGCCCATTTTCTTAGTGTATGCTTATACCTTTTTTCTTTATATCCAAGAAAGGTAGGTGGTAAGAGGGTATGGGGTAGGGTAGGTGGGGTGTTGTCAACTTTTAATAGAGAGGGTTGTTAGTTTGTTATTAAGAGAATCTTGAGGATTAGGTTGGTTAGGCATTCGTTATTTTTTTTGTATTTTTGTGAGGTATGATCACATGGATAAGGATGCGTGGCAAGGTGAGCTAAAAATGGATAAAATCAATGTTGGGAGGGACAAAAAAAGGTGTCTACAATTACTAACAGTTACTAGAGAAAATTGAAGGAAAGGTGTCTTTTTAAGTTTTGAATGAAGGATTGATGACATTGACCAATAGATAGGGTCAAACATCATTAGGAAACTTAATTAAGTTAATTGTGGACTTGATTAATATTTTCAAAACTTTCTAATCTTTTCAATAATACAAATCAACCCAACCTACACCCCTCTTCAATCCAAATTAACCACTCTCTCCTCTCTCTCGACAGCTTCTCTCAACTCTCTCCCAACCAATAGTTCTGCAAAATTTCTCCCTTCAACCCCCAATAAATTCTACGTCTGATCACAAATAGTTGGGCTTTGAGTTCCCCTCTTTTCTTTCTTCAATCCCCGGCGACTTCTACCTCCGGCGATAAATAGTTAGGCTTCGAGTTCCCCTCTTCAATTCAATCAACCTGTCTTTTATCCCTCTATCGGTAGCTTCTCTCAACTCTCTCCCAACCAACTATTCTAAAAATTTCTCATTTCAATCCTCGGTGGCTTCAACATCAGACTACAAATAGTTGGGCTTCAAGTTCCTTTTTGACTTCAACCTTCAATCGATGTGACAACCTTGTTTTCCTGACACAATAGCTTCGAATTATTCATCGTTCCTTTTCTTCTTTCACAGGTAAAAATTTATGGCCTTTTTGGTTTTGAAGAAAATGAGGAACTTGAGCCAACTTCTCTTGTAGTATTGGTTAACAATTTCAATATTTGTTGCACTAATTTAAAATGCGACCTGAAATGGCCTTTTTATTGTTTGTGTTTATAAAAACAAAACAACAATTTGGTTTGATTTGTTCTGTTCTTATTCTTTGTAAAAATGATAAAATTGTTGTTTTTGTTGAACAAAATCTTGCTACTATTTTTTGTTTCCTCCGACAGATTACCCATCTGGTGCAACATATTAACGATCTGATGCAATAGATTTATTATATGATGCAATAGATCAACTATCTGATGCACCAGAGGAACCATCAGATTACAATTTTGATGCAACAGATTAATAATCTGATGCAACAGATTAACTATCTGATGCAACAGCTTTACCATATGTTGCAACAGATTAAGCATTAAATAAAAAATCTTATGCAACTAATTAACCATCTAGTGCAATGGAAGAACCATCAGATTAGTGATCTGGTGCAACACATAAATGTCCTGTAGGATAAAATCCCATCAACTCTTCTTATGGAAAATGTCCAAGACTTGATTTTTCCAACTGATCATTCATCTGCCACGATAGACGACCCTATGTTGGAAGAACTTAAAAAATAATGACCGTTGATAACTATTCCAATAGATCACTTATGTTTTGCAACAGATGTGTGACCTGTTGCACAGACCATTCATCTTTCTCAATAGATGAGTGATATGTTCTGTATTATCGCAACAAATTACTCAGCCGTTGCTGCAAGTTAGTTAACTGCTCTGACAGATCACTCATATGTTGCAACAGATATGTGTTATATTGCACAAACCATTTATCTTTCTCAACATATGAGTGATATGTTTTGTATTGTCACAACAGATTATTTAACATTTCTAACAGATCACTCATATGTTACAAAAAATAATATCACAATAGTTGTGTGATCTGTTGAACACACCATTCATCTGTCTTAAAAGATGAGTGATATGTTTTGTATTATTGCAACAGATTACTCATCCGCTGCAACAGTTTAGTTATATGTTGCAATAGCTATACTACCTGGTGCAACAGATCGGTGATCTTTTGCAACTACTATTTCACTGTTTTTCTTGTTTGATTTACTGTTATCCTTTTTTAAAGATGCATTAATCGACAATAACATATTATTTTATGTTCCTGCTAATTTTAGATAATATGGTTCCCAAAAGAATAGAAACCAAACCAAGTCCAAGTAAAGGAACAAATGAAGCAGCTAGGCTACATCCACCACTCTATGAGCTTGCTTTACAAGCATTATCTCAATCAAAAGCAGAATATGATGAACACGGAGAGGAGGGATGTTTCAAAAGAGATGATACAGATGCTAATAGCCCTTCCACCAAAGAGGTGGTCAAAGCCTTCAGCATTATCATTATCCTGTGAGAATGCAGTACAATGGTGTCGCAGATTTAACGGGTGATTTCGTGGTAAAGTCATCCATGGGAAAATCTTTCGAGGCCTTCAAAAAAATACTTTAAGAATAAAAATTGGATGCTTATTTTAGGGACAACTGCTTTGTGAAATATCTTGATTTGCCGGAGGACAACAATGCTAATTTCCAAATAAAAATGGTATATGAACTTCTCAAGCGTAGGTTTATGTATGAAAACAAAGATAAGATGGATGGGGCATGGATAAATTATTGTGGCATGCCTGTTTGTTTTGGTTGGAAGGAGATTGCCATAGTTACTGGACTAAAATGTTATCCTCCTTCTCAAGTTATACCTATTCTAACCCAAAAAAAATTTCTCCGCACACCCAAAAAAGAAAAAGGCAAGTCGTGTGATCGTGATGACCTAGTGTCCATTGTTGATCAAAGCTTCAAAAACAAAAATTTCGTAGAAGCATTGAAAGGTACAGGACTTTCAAAGAAGCACAACCAGTCATTATGCTTGGTTTGGTTTGTACATAATATTATTGGGGCGAGAGATGTTAACAACAACATAAGCCTCATTTTAATAAAGCTCTCCGAGGATCTTGATGCATTTAACAGCTATCCTTGGGGGTGTAAAAGCTTTAAAATAACTGTCAAATATTTGATGACTCTATTAGCGCCAAAGACAGTCAACTTATATGGCTTCCCATGGGCTTTCATGGTAAATGTTTATTTCTTCTATTATGACATCATTCATTTCTTTTGCTCAATAATGGTTTTGATTTATTGATGTTATTTTATAGTCTTGGGCATTTGAAGTCATTCCTTATTTGAGACAACAAGTGAACTACCATGAAAGAGTTTTCTATCCAAGAATCTTGAGATGGTTGTCTGCCAAAACTGATAAAAATACAAAATTTCTTGATCTCTTCAACCCCCCGAAGGATTCAGTAAGTATAATTATAATTAATTTTTTTGTTAATTAATAATTTTTTTTGAATGATCTAATCATCATTCTAATATATGTGATGATTTATGTTAGATTGTGTATCCGTCTCTAGTTCCGACCAATCGAGAGCTGAAGATGTCATTTTTTACTTACTTTACGGTCAATGCAAACTTTATCGGACCCTAGGGTCATCGACAGAATAAAAATGAAATTTTTTGGAGCAACAACCATTACAAGAAAAATAATTTTCGAGGGTGGGATTATTGTTGTTGATGGTCTTAGTGGTGATGGAGCTGTTGGTGGTGGTAGTGGTACTGCTGTTGGAGCTAATGATGCTCCTCTTATAGTATTTAAAGCAAACCATTATGAGTATGATCATGCTGGTTATACAGATTTGGTCTCTCCCAGCAAATGTTCTGCATGCAAATGTTAAGACTGCAGGGCAAATTATGATATAGTGATTAATGTTATTAATGCATTAACTGATTCTGTAAAGGAATTGACATCTAAGAGGGGTCTCATTCCATCAAAGAGGATTTTATTTTCATCTGCTCTATTAGAGATTAGGGCTAAGAGGAGAACAAGAGTGATTTCCAAGGCATTATCAAGCATCCAAAAAAGCAAAATTGCAACTCCTCTATCTGTGTGTTACGCTGAGAAACGCATAATGTCAAAAAGAGAGTAGCACGAGCTGAAGAAGGTGAACATATTATATGTCTTCCAACTGACAAAACAAACAGACACATATCTATTTCAATAGATGACACATCTGCTGAAAATTATCAAAAAAATTTTTACATCTGTTGCAAGAGTTGACTAACCAGTTGCACCAGATAAACATATGTCTCGTCTGTTTTAGCAAATCAAACATCTCTTAGTACCGCTTTTATTTGTACCAACGGATGACCTATCTACTGCAACAGATGATTCATATATTGCTATGGATGGTTCATCCATTAGAAATTATCACATAGGGTCTTCCTCATGTATAAATTTGTCCCAACAGTTGATTCATTGTTGGAACAAAAATATAATTTGTTTGGGATAATTTAAAATGGGAAGAAGACCTATTTGATTTGCTAGAAGAGATGAGTTATCCTTTTCTATTTTGTTGTATCTCCATGATTAGCATTGACCAATTCTGGATTTCCAGGTGGATGTAGAAGAAGCTACTGCTGAACAACATTGACAATATGCTTCTTTTCTTATGGAAATACAGAGAACAGAAAGCACAGAAGCCATACGTAAGGGACAATAAAGATCTACGATGAGCAAAATCGAATTCCACAGCACGGTATGAAGAATAACTTGTCCATACTGAGTAGATCTTTATAGCTTTAGCCTATTAAAGCAATCCTTGGAAGTATACTTAAATTCTTGCTGATGTATTTGTTGAGATCTGTGCCCATAATAATTATTTTATATTTTATTTATTCGTTGACTTATTTAAGCTAATTTATGAAGGCTTCGATTTATTTTATTTTGTCTATGAATTTTATTTATTCCTTATATTTGAACTTATTAATTGAAAAGGAATACTAGATTCAAATATTGCAACAGATAATGTATCTGTTGCAACAGACAACACATCTATTGAAAAAATCAAACAGATTTAGACATATGTTTCAACAGGTAGGTGATCTGTTTGAATTTAACAAACAGGTCTTCTCACTGTTGCAACAGATGGACTTTAGATAAAAACATCGAGATAATGCAACAGATGACCAACCTATTGCAACAGATAAACTATGTGCCAGAACAGGTAGGATAATTGTTACAACAGATAGAGAATCTATTGCATTATAAAAATTCAACTTTCGTTGGACATAAAAAATTGCCACTACGTGCAAAAAGGTTAAAGTGAATTGAATTAAAATAAAAAAGGCGCAACCCATCGATGGTGCTCAGTTCAAACACCTAAAATAAAATAGGCATCAAGTAGACAGTGTTCATTTTAAACTCGTAAAATAAAATAGGCATCAAATGTGTCAGTGTCAAGTCTGGCACATTTCACTGACTTGCCGTCACTTGGCCCCCAATGGTCATTTTTTCCCCCCATTGTCTTATATATTCATATTCCTCCTAAAATTTAACCCTAAATTCTCAAATTTTCTTCTTCATCGTCATCTTCTTTTATCTATCCAAATTCTTCAAATTATTTCTTTCATATTTTCCAACTGAGCTTGACAATGTTGAGCGCATCTTCCACTATTTTTTGTGATAAAGATTTTCGATATTGTAAGTGCGGTCATGAAGATCTGTTAAAGACTTTTTGGACTCAACAAAATTCGGATCATAGGTTTTTTATTTGTAAGATTTCAAAGGTAATATTTTTTTATTTAATTAGTTGATTAATTATTAACATGTAATTATTTTGTAATTGTGTTCTCTTTTTTATAGAAATTGGGTGGATGCGATTACTTTGATTGGTATGAAAAACAACACCCTTCAAAAGCAAATTGTGTAATCTGGGGTTTGTTGAACAAAGTCAAGGCTTCTGAATAGAAACAAAATCAAGAAAAAAGACACTACATTATTGTCGTTATTGCTACTGGTTTGGTATTGTTAGGCACATGGATATTCAAGCCTAATTACTGAAATTTTCATGGTGGTGTGTTGATACGAGTATGATCACATAGATGGACTTATGAGGGCGTACGTTAGACCCGAGACTTGGTGTGTGCAATGAAGTGCAAAGGAGAACCTAAATGGGCCCCAAAACAGTCCACTACATACACTAAAGGGGCAAATCAGTCCACTACATACACTAGAGGGGTGCCCCTTCACTAAGGGGCCTTTTGGTCATTTTACCTATTATTTGTAATACACTATAAATAGAATAATGTAGGGTTTCATTAGGAGATTTTGATGAATATTATGAGTTCATAACACTTGAAACATTTTCTCCCTAAGGAGAGAAGACCACCAACCCAAAATTGTAACTAGGGAAATCAACTTGAGTGTGGAATCGCTCGTGTTGGATTCAAGCTTGGAAACGTTGGATGCTTGGAAGATCAGGGTCACTTTTGTGCTAACGTAAGAGTTAGGTATTTGATGTGTGTGGTTCTAAAGGTCCAAGAGTGGAATAGGCTTTTGGGTTGTTAATATTATACCTTCAATTTGTCTAACTATCTATCCTTTTATTTCTTTGTAATCGTGTAGTAGTGTTGATGTTGTAACCGTGTGTTTGTGTTGTTAACGTGGAATCTGAAATTAGTCTATTGTTCATATTGTTCTTTTTGTGTTGCTATTGTTTTGGTGTTATTACACCCTTGTGCCTTGTACTCTTCTTGTTGGTAGCGAATCCGTGAGGGGCCACCAAAAGAGGTCCTTAGTTTCTTGGCTAGTGGACTGATTTTGGTGTTTATTTCCATGCTTCCGTTGTCTTTATTGTATCATTTGGTATCATAGCATGACTAGATCTTGTTCCTACAAGATCAATATTGGGCTTGCTTGTTAGAAAATTCAAAAAATAAAAAAGTTGAAATCTAAAAATTCCAAAAAGAAGCAGATCTGTCCATTTTTGCATCTTGGCCAGAATTGTGTTCTTGTTGTGTCTTGGCTGAGATTTTTCTTATTTTGAGTCTATATCTAGGAGTCATTTTATTTGGTTTTTTGTTTCTATTGTTAGCTTTTTCACCTCTAACACTAAAGAAGTCTAGATCTAGATTTGAGCTTTAATTGTTGATGTTGTTATTGTAAACCTAAACTTTGGCCGTGTGATTGTTGTTGGTACTGTTGTTTCGGATTTAAATATTGGACGTGTGGTGTGTTGTTGTTTCAGGTTTTGAATGTGTATGGTGGTTATTTGTTGTATTTTTAAGCTTGGAAAGGTATTGTTGATGTTTGAGGTCCAATCTGAACCTTAGAACTTCAAGATTCAAAAAAATGTGTTCTTGGTGTTCTTCACATCTTCATCTATTGTTGAAGAAAAAGTGGATGTTTGATCTTGGAAGT
>JAPEIP010000007.1:2160958-2173629 GCA_026120095.1 Capsicum chinense
GATCTAGGTGAGTTAAGGTTCTTCCTTAGTATAGAATTTGCAAGTTCAAGCAAAGGGATACTAATGCACCAGAGGAAGTACACTCTAGAGTTACTATCAGAGTTAGGATTGACAGCAGCTAAACCAGTGGTTACTCCTATGGACTACAATGCCAAACTGACCTCAAAACAATTTGATGATCATGTCAAACAGCTACAACCTACTGATGATCCTCCTACAGATCAAGGTGTATATCAAAGAATGATTGGCAAGTTACTATACTTAACTATGACTAGACCTGATATTGTATTTAGTGTATAGACACTAAGTCAGTTTCTACAAGAACCAAAGAAGTCTCAGATGGATGCTGCAATCAGAGTTATGAGATTTGTTAAAATTCAACCTGGTCAGGGTGTGTTACTATCTAGTGAACCAAGTGATCAGGTGAGTGTCTACTATGATGCAGATTAGGCATTATGTCCTCAAACTCAGAGATCAATGACTGGTTACTTTGTAAAAATTGGGAAGTCAGTTATATGCTGGAAGTCAAAGAAACCAGATACTATTTCCAGAATTTCAGCTGAGGCTAAATTTAGAAGCTTAGCAGCTATAACAGCTGAGCTGGTTTGGATACTAGGCTTGCTAAAGGAAATTGGAATGGAAGTAAAGCTTCCAGTCAAGGTGTTTAGTGACAGCAAATCAGCTATTCAAATAGCTGCCAATCCAGTTTACCATGAGAGAACTAAACACATTGACATTGATTGCTTCTTCATAAGAGAAAAAATAAGCCAAGGGATGATCACTACAAACTATATTGCTACATAAGATCAACCTGCAAATATGCTAACCAAAAGCCTCACCAAGGATCAACAAGTGCGTCTAAATCACAAGCTAGGAATGTGTGACATTTTTTCACTTTCCCTAGCTTGAGGGGGAGTGTTGAATACAAAAGAAAGAGGTCTCAAGTGTGGAAGATTCTAGAAGAAGCAGTAATAGACTAGTTATTTTTCTGTTATAACTATTTTCAGTTAGTTACACTAGTGCTAACAACTAGTTAGTTAGTTAGCTAGCCTAATATCTAGCCTATAAATGAATATGACTATACACATTGAAGTACAATGAATACAGGCAGTTAATCTTCTCTCTCATCTTCTTCCTCTCTCAATTCTCTTCCTTCCTTTCTTCTACAAACACTATCAAACTATGTAATTCCTCCATTGTTGAATAAACAAGAAGCTTACTGCTATCTTGTATAATTACATGGTATCAAAGCCAGGTTGGCTAGATAAAAACTAGCTACGTTAGTCAATTCTGAAGATTAAAGAAAGTGCTCAATCACAGAGTGTTGTCCACTGATGCTTGGTACTATTTCTGAGAATTTGGGATCTTGTAAAGTTGCGAGTGCTATCAACTGAAGCTTGTTCTTTCTTTGACTTAGATATAGATGAACCAATACTGATAGCAGAAGACTCAAAGTTAGAGAACTTGAAAGAATTAGAGGCACTCGTGCTTTCCTATTAAAAGAAATAGAGTATATTTTCAAAAGGTTTCCCAATCTTCAATATCTTATAGTTGTTCTCAAGGAATCATGGGATTATTCAACAGAGCGATATTGGTTCCCAAAATTTGATTTCCTAAGCAAACTAGATTTCCTCAAAGTAGAATTTGAAAGTTCAAACACAAAAGAAAGTGGGCCGTCTGTAGCGACAAATTGGTCGTGGGATTTTCACTTCCCTTCCAATTTGAAAACATTGTTGTTGTATGACTTTCCTTTGTCATACGATTCACTATCAACAATAGCGAGACTTCCCAATCTTGAAGAGTTGCTCCTTATGAGAACAATCATCCAGGGGGAGGAATGGAACATGAGGGAGGAAGACACCTTTGTGAATCTCAAGTATTTGGGGTTGTTTGAAGTGACTCTTGCTAAGTGGGAGTTTGGAGAGGAATCCTTCCCTTTCTTGAGAAATTAGTACTATTGGGATGTCGTACGCTTGAGGAGATTCCATCAAGTTTTGGCGATATTTGTTCATTGAAAATCATCAAACTTGTAAAGAGCCCTCAACTTGAAGATTCAGCTAAGAAGATTAAACAATATATTGAAGATTTGGGAGGGGACGACTTTCAGGTCCTGGGCCCGAATAATATCCCGTTATTCAAGTAGCTCTTAAGAACCACCAGAACAGGTTCTTCTCTATTATTTTGTTTCTGTTCTTATTGTTAGTCTCAACTGAACTGTCTGTTTGTGAACTTACACCACACTAAGCTTAAGGTAATTAGGAAAATCAGCAGGGCTTTTGTGTGTGTAAATAACGTAGCCGGATAACGTGTTGTGAAAACATTGTGGGATGACATTGATCAGTATTTGTATGACTTTATATGTTTCTTTCTTCAGTTTCTTGTTCCATCTGATAAAGTTTTATGAACATTTTACAGATCAAATCCTGAGAACCTATCTGCTGCCCCCAGCTTCTCCCACCATGCTCAGTTCACTCCTAATTATGTGCCGCTCCTATGCCGAGTTTGCTGCCACCAAATGCTGGCGACTTCCACTGTAAGCCTCTATTTGACACATATATCGGATCGCTAACTCTGATATGATGACCAAGAAGGAAGTCAAACAATAGGTTGGCAACCTCTGTACCATATGAAAGTCATCCATCATCCTTTATCTCAGTTTTCTCCTTTTCCTTCGTCAAGAATCTTGTAGGCCTCCATTATCAATTCGGATCCCAAAGTTGAAGCCTATGCCCTTCCAATTTCTCTTTCATATGGTTAGTGTTCCAAGAAATGCAATCTGGCCTTTTTTATGTTGTTTTTGGAAGTGTTCCCTTGAACCTTAGCATATTGATTGCATAACGAAATTCCATGGAAAATGGGTCGAGGGAATAGATATGTCAAGGTATTAACATTTCAGCCATCCCCACATCTTGAAACCAATTGTAAATCCACCCGAAACTGTGCCCGTCGCGAATTTGATATCCACATGCAATGTGCCCTTTTGATGAGGAGGCCTATGAATTGAAAGCACAGTCTTTGTTTGTGTTCTGTATCACGACAATGCATATCATAGTTACTGGTTGTATAATTATGCTGATTGTGATTTTGGCGCACATCTCGAATGTACCATTTCATTTTCATGACTAATATCTTCTAACCGTGGCTTCTTTTCTGCAGTGGCAGCTTTTATGTCCAATAAGTATTGGATGGCTGAATTTTGGTAAACAAACTCGATAAAATAACCCTGATGGTGGTCCCAAGTCAAAGGTGGCAAGCACATACTATGCGGAGGGCGATTTCAAGCTCAATATTAGAAAGTAATGGAAGCCTATCTCCTTCAGAACCCTGATGCATCCAAGAAACCTATCTGGCCTTTGTTAATTCTTTAGTGCTTCTGACGAACAAATTTGATACTGTGGATTTACTTTGTAACATAACAAAGGAAGATATTGGTGTTGCACGACTTTCCTCTGACATGCAATTCACTATCAACAATAGAAGAGACTGCCCAACCTTGAATAACTACTGTTCCTTGAGAGAACAATCATCAAGGCAGAAGAATCGAACATGGGAATCTCGTTGTACTTGTGTGTTTAAGTTCTCAAGCTGTGACATTGGCTTCTGTACATGAATTGTTCTTCTGTACAAACCTCAAACAGTAAGTTGTGCTTTGCTGGGTAGATTGTATATGACTATGAAACTTCTATTACAGTTGTGTTGGAACATTTTGTGTGACTTTTCTATGTTTCTTTTAGAAAACTTCCATTTTTTAATAAAAATTATAATTTCAATAAATACACATGTCATTCAGTGATTTGTCTGTTTGGCATGCCGTATGTGATCGCAAGTCACACATAAGGTATGTTGTATTGGGGTGACCACGAGACACACCAATGTCAAGTATCGCTTTCTATTTGGTCGTATGCAAATTTAAGGTGCTTATCTGCTTTTTTCTTAACTGAATTGCTTTCATATAGTGAGTTAGTATTATTTATTTCATTATTTGGTCGACCTAAGCCTACGACACTATACAAATTCAATTGTTACTCTGAATTACGTACGAATTGAGGGATGAACAAGACCGTATACAACTTAAATAGCTAATTGTACTAATCTGTTACTTTCAGCTATCTATGTTTCTACGCTCCCCCTCAAGTTGAGAATGATAAATATTTCCAACTTGACAATCAATGCTGCAAGTTATCTGTGTCCCAATGCTTCTGTCAAAAATGTCATATGAGTGACATATTTTATGTCATTTCCTCTCTATCTTCTCCTCCACACAAAAACATATTTTTCGACTTTCACCTCCAAAAAGTAAATGTTATTCTCACATTAATTTGAAAGTAATTTCTTATATTTTTTTTTGGTTTCCCAAGGTATCCCCACGGCCGGCAGCCGTATGACTAATCCTTCGTTCCACTGTCAGCGTACTAAGCAGTAGGGAACTGGCCACAGAGTTTTCTCCATTCACCAGAGGTGGGATCGAACCCCCAACCTCTTGCTTAAGGGGTTTGAACCTCCAACCTCTTGCTTAAGGGGTGAGGTGCTGAACCACCACACCAACCCTTGTGGTTAATTTCTTCTATATTTTTGCTTTGGGATGACAATAAATATCAATCAAATAGACTCACCAATAATCAGTTCACACTCGTATTTTCCTCTTTCAAATTTTGTACAACTCATCATGTACAGATTTCAATATTATGAAAAGTGTTGTGCTGCAGTTGCTGTAGCTCCTACTCTAGCTCTATTATTTAGATATATCACCTGGCATCTACCTAAATCATCCAAGATGAATCCACTATCCATTTTTTGTCAGGCAATACGTGGATTAACTCCCGATATGACAGTAAAAGCAAAACGTTGGGTGTATCGACTCAAAAAAGATCTGATATTGTTCCATGGCTAGTATCCAGCTATCCAACTAATAACATTAACAGTAGACAACTTAAATGCTGCATGTGTTGACTAGTTCAAACATATTTTTTCTTTCATAGGTAACTTCTCAGCTACCTCCATTGCTTACGATCAATGACTTGCTTTCCTATTACCTCACTCCCCTTCTCTCTCTATCTTCTCCTCCACACAAATTTTCCACTGTTTGTAAAGGAGAGGATTATAGTAATACATATATAGACACTCAAAGTTAGCCTTAACTGACAAGTAAGCACTACTCTAACTTCGAGAGTGCACATCTAGACACTTCAATTTGACGTCAACTGACAACAAAACAATCTAGACTTAACTGACAAGTAAGCACTACTCTAACTTCGAGAGTGCACATCTAGACACTTCAATTTGACGTCAACTAACCACAAAACAATCCATGAATGTTCTTCATTTCTAACTTGTTCAAAGTATATAAGATCATGTCACCAATAAGTTTTTCTTAAGGGTTGTGGCTGGTCAATACAGACCAAGTAATTTGAAGTGGAGCTAGGGAATACTTGTCAAACTACAAAATCAAAATAGAATTAATTACATTTTCTTAGCATTTCACCCTTACAATTAATTCATTTAGAAAGTGGAGATAACTTCACATGGGTCCTATTACCCCCTGAACCCAATGTTAAATATTTTTGTCACCCTTTTGTACTGACATGACACCTTAATTACATAAAAATGGAGCCCACATTAAAACTGTCACGTCAACTAAAAAGGTGTCACATCAGCTGAAAAGGGTGACAAACCACTAAAATTGAGTTGAGTTCAAAAGAGCAATAGGATTCTTGTGAAGTTGAAGTGTGTCGTGGCAAATTTGATCATAGTTCAGAGGGGTACTTGATGTTTTACTTTAGAAAGTGCAAACAAGTTATTTGTAAAGTTTCAGTTAAAGTATCTTAAGAGGTACACCCTCCATTAACTTTTACTTGTAACATTTGAACTTGACACATCTATTAATAAAAACTTATTGACATGGTTATTTTACCACACTAGCCTTATTAATTGATGTTTACTATTAGATTTTAAAAAATAATTTTGAGAATAAGTAATTAATGCTAAGGGTTAAACATGAAAAAATAATTATCTTTTCTTGATATGTTAAAAGTGGCTAGTGGAATTGAAAATCTATAATTAAAAAATGAACAAATAAAATAAAAGGAGAGCCTAAATTTGTAAAATTATATTCCTTATTTATAATTCTTTAAGGGACATGCTAAAAATTTGGAAAACGATATTTCTGCATTCAATGCTGCATGTTGGCTGTCTTCAGCTGACAAATTGAAAGATATTTATTGTAGTTTTCTCTAACATACAATTATTTGTTATCTCTCTATTTCTTCTTCCACACAAATTTTCAGCCTTTTGTTTTTCAAGATAATAGTTTTTTGGTTGTATCAATTTTTCATCAAGTGATAAGGTTAGTCTCTAATAAACTTTAGAAGTTTGTTTAATTTTGGTAAGATCTTTAGAAAAATTTGGTAAAATATACACAGAAAACAACTAACTTATTTATATCTGTACATTTTTTGTTACTTTATTCTCCTGATAAATTTTTTATCTACATTTTATACATCAGATCCTACGAATTAGATAGGAAAGGAACTTACACTCATGGAAAATGAAGGAGAAAGAGAGAAAGGGGAAGCAAACAACTTTATGGTATCTCATATTGACTCCATTTCTAAATAAGTGGCGTTTTCAGTTTGGGCGCACGTGCACCCCTTAAGAAGCTATACTTTTTTTTTCTTTTTTTAGTACTCAAGAAACTATACTCATTTCTAAAATATAAAGATTGTTTTAATAATTTATCGTTAGTAAACACCTTGAAAAAGATGTAACTTTTTAGTACTTCCTCTGTTACTATTTTCATGTCTCCTTTTAGTGTTGCACACCCCTTAGAAAAACCTTAAATAGAAGGTAATCTAACTAAATTATCCTGATTTATTACTCATTTTTATTTAATGCTTCTCTTTTTCGAACTATATTAATATATATCCATATTTATTATTGAGGGTAAAAGTAGAATCAAACAACTAATTATATCTTGATTTTGTGAAATGACACGTATTAGGACGATAACTAATTAAGAATGGAGGGCTCACCACATTAACAGTTGTCCAACAGGAGTACCAAACCACCTAACGCTGCACAAGGCCACAGGAAAAGACCCCGGAACCTACATCATAAAATGATGTAGTATCTAGAGACGGTGAGTACGACGGATACTGATATGCAACCAAAGAAAAGTGATAAATATACATGAACCAAAGCGCTAATAAAGTACATGGATGAAATTTATATTTGCCGAAAACCAGTCATAAAACATGTGCTCAACAACTAAAAACATAATAGAATGCCGGGGTAGGGGACAAGTGACATGAACATGATCATTTAAAAATTTAATCCTAAACTATGTAGCTCATACCGACCTTAGGGCACCGATGGGCTATAAGGGTCTGGCTCCCCCTGGTGGAAAGGCCCCAATCCATGTTAGTCGCATGAATTAAGGAAATTTGGCTAAAGACACCAAGGTGACATCCTTCTAAAAATATATTGTGTAAAGAAGACCCCTAATATCGGCAAATGTGGTTTCCAGTATTGGTCCCCCGGGACTAAACCTTCTCGATGAGCTACACAATTCCCTAAGCTCAACTAAAATATTTTCACACATCATTAACCATGGAGTCTTTCATTAAGGCATTCCCAAATTGGTATCATCATACCAATAGACTTGCAAGTAATTCCAATTACGCCATACTGTATTCATTTAATCATTTAGACTCAAAATTTTATTTAAAAATCCATAACCATAGGCCCAAGGAAGTTTTTGGAACCTCTTAACATTTTTACCAGCTAATGTTATGCAAGTTTTTAATGAACAGTTTAGACAATAAGAAATCCTTGTTTAGATTAGACACTAAGAAATCCTTGTTTAGAAATCAAATTATGATGTGGATTGAGGTTCATGTTATTATTATGCCAAAATCCACAAACTTTGTGAAACCTAAATTACCAAATTTCAACATTATCACAAGACACAATTCAGTAGCAATTCAACGTTTAAACCATAGGAAAAACCATTATAATAAGAAGTTACCAATGCAAGAGTATAACCACCAAAAATTCTCAACCCTAGTTTAAATCAATAATTCAAGAACACGTAAATTCCAAGTAAATTTATGCAATAATACAACAATTAGAATGGGGAGTGCCAACATGCCTTAATGACGGAAGAATTTCGAGAGGAATTTGAGTTTAGAGTCCGGAGAGTTGAATCCTTGAGAAAATCCTTGTTTTGCTTCACTTGAGAGTTGAGAGGGGGTGAAATGATGATAATTTTATTAACTGGTGGGAAATAAGGATTAAAATATGTTGAAAGTCATTTTAAAGTGAAAAGACCCAAAATGCCCTCACCCCAACTGAAAAAAAAAAACTAGGTGATGTGTGTCCTTGGATATGGCACGCTGCTATCACGGAGGCCCAAGGGCGTGCCATGCTTTTATCACAGCGTGCACAGGAGTGGGACACCTCTATCGTGGAACCTCACTGATTTGGAATCCTTAAATGACCCCGAAGGCTTTTTGAAAATTCCCCAAAAAATTTCAATTATTCCGTTAACATCCCTTATCATGATTCAAGTCAAAAAATATTAGTAAATACGAGGGAGGGTCCACAATTAAATCATCAAAAATTTTGAAGACTTAGGAAGAGTGTAGAGGGATTCAAGAACAAAATTCGAAATGCGTCAAGAGAATAAGTGAGATTCACACCTTAAGCACTTTCGTCCAACATTGGAAACAACAATGGGTATTTAGCTTTCATATCCTCTTTCGATTCTCATGTAGACTCCTGTACTTTTTTGTTCCTCCATAGCACCTTCACTGTAGCTATCTCCTTAGTTCTTAATTTTCAAACATGCCTATCCAAAATTTCAATCGGGATTTCTTCGTAGGACAATGAATCCTTAACCAATATCCTCAACGGGAACTATCAAGGAAGTATAATCACATACTTTTTAAACATAGGCATATGAAAAAAGGGATAAATCAAGGCCAAGTTTACTGGGAATTCCTATTCGTAGGCAACATTCCCAACCCTTCTTACAACTTGATACTGGCCAATGCAACGGGGGATGAGCTTCCCCTTTTTTCCAAATCTTATAACTTCTTTCATAGGAGAAACCTTCAAGAACACCCAATCATCGACTTCAAACTCCAACTCCCTTTGCCTCATATATGCATAAGACTTTTGGCAATTTTGAGCAGTCTTAAGTACTTATTGAATCACCTTCACTTTCTCTATTGCTTGATGAACCAAGTTAGACCCAAACAATCTAGTCACACACACCTCGAACCATCTAATAGAGGACCTGCACCTTCTAAAATAAAGGGACTCAAAAAGAGTTATTTGGATGTTGGAATGATAGTTATTATTGTAAGCAAATTCAGTAAGGAGAAAATGATCAACCCAGCTCCCTTTAAAGTCAATCACACAGGCCCTTAGCATATTCTCAAGAGTATGAATAGTATGTTCTGCTTGTACGGCCATCTGAGGGTGGAAAAAAATGCTAAGGTTTACCTGAGTATCCAATCCTTTTTTAAACAAATGCCAAAAATGAGAAAAAATTGTGTACCATAGTCAGAAATAAAAGACACCGGGGCTCATACGACTTGACTGACTCCTGAATGAATAACTTGGCATAATCCTCTCATCTGTTGATAATTCTCATAGGCAAAAAGTGAGCAAACTTGGTCATTTGGTCCACAATGACCCAAATAGAATCATACTGATTTTGAGACAGCGAAGACCCACAATGAAATTCATATTAATCATTTTCCACTTTCACATAGGAAATTCTATCTTTTGAGACGTGCCACCCGACATCAAATTCTCAATCTTGACTTGTTGATAGACCATACACTTGGCAACAAAATTTGGCACATCTTTTTTTATATTGTTCTACTAATAAATTTCTTTCAAGTCATAATACATCTTTGTCGAACCCGGATGAATAGTATTGTCACGCCCCCTTTTTTAACTCCGAAAGATTTGCTTTTTAAGGTTCGAAAGGGTTTTATTTATTAAGTGACAAAAAGATAATTTGTTTCGAAAAAAGGATTCTTGTTGTTTCTCTTAAATTCAAAGTCACCAATTGGCATAATCCGGTGTGTCAAGTCACCATTGAAAAATCCTTTTCAAAACCCATTTGACTCTTTAAACTAATCTGTAAACAGAGATTCCAGGTAAGGAATTCTATTGACCGAGGGGAAGGTGTTAGGCACCTCTCGATCCCGTGGTTCGACCATGGTCGCGTGGTGAAGTGTATCGGCTAATTTAACACTACAGATGTATAAACCACACAACACGTAAAATAATCAAACCAAAAAAAAAAAAAAAACGAATCAAAAATATAGTGTCCAGTCCGAGTTATACAGTCTCAAAAATAGAAAAATAGTGAAATATAAATCCTATTCTAACTAGTCCTAGCCTATCCACTACCCGAAGCCTCGGGCCTTCATCACGAATGTCCTCCAAGAACAAGATGCTTAGGGGCATTTCCCGGATAAATCAATACAAATCCCTCGAGGCATTCCTCGACCAAATGAATACATTTTTAGTGCGAGAAAAACAAACTAATCAACAAAATTTCAAACATTCCACGGAATTTCCAACATTCAACCAAATCCACAAATTCTAAACTTTGCCTACCCAAACTATGTTTGCCAAACCAAACGACCTAATATAATACTATCAAGTTCAATTAACGTTCATTTCAAGTCAAACAACCAATGAATCAAACTAACCAAAATTCGCCAATTATATCAAGTTTTCAATTATCACCTCCAAATTAATTCTCAAAATCCCAACAATTCACGATCACCACTTTAATAATACACAATCAGTGTCAACGAAACCAAACAAACAAATCAATATCACCTAAATATTCATCTCAATGCTTCACCTAGATAGAATTGGACCTCAAATCGAGCTTTATTGTGCAAATTATGCAATTAGGTGATGGAACCGGGCTCGGAAACCTCGAATAACGACCCTCAACACAACCACACCAATCTCAATATGCCTTTTGCCCTATTTTTCACCAATTCAGACCAATATCACAAAGAAAATGAGAGACCCACAATCAATTTCGCACCCCCAAAGTTACTATTTTGACCGATTTTCGGGAAGAACTCCGTCATTGGATTTGTATTAGTCGTTTTGGCAGGTGGTCCATTTTGGGTTGTTTCAATGGATGGGTTTGGTTTTTTGGCCGGTGAAGACGATGTGGAAAACCTAACAAGCTCCCTTCACTCTTATCCCTGATTTTCACTCGTCTCTTTTAGATTTTCCCCTCTTTCTCCTTCTCTTTTCTCTGCTTTTTCACCGATCTCTAGCGCCTCTCGATATCTCCCTCTCTTATGGTGTGTGTTATCTTGAATGAAAATGGAAATTGGAGTCTTTTGATGGTGACCCCATGGGCATATCTTGTTGTTGTGTATTAGTGTCCCCCCGTTGGTGAGGTGCAGCTCTGTGTATATAGGAAAATTATTGGATTCAGGGGTGAGCTCTATGCTGTTGTTGGAAAATTGCCCCCAGTGATCCCTTCTCTGGGTATTTTCTCTTAATGGAAATAAAGAATCAGTCCCTCCCTCCTCTATTCAATGTTGGTCCGACCTTATATTGTTATGGGGTATTGTTGCTGTGAGTAAAAAATATGCTCCTCCTCACGTGTTGTGTATGATGTGTACATATTCCTTTTGGTGAGGTTTCCGTTGTTTTTTGTTTTTTTTTTGTGAGTTTTTTAAGAAAAGATGGAATAAAATATGAGAGATAAGGGTAGGGATAGGGGTTGTTAGGATGAGGCGTAAAGTTGGTTAGGATAGGGTTGTCATTTTTTGTATTTTTAATGGATATAATCACATGGGTGAGAGTACGTGGTAAGGCGAGTGTAAAAATGGTAAAAATGTTTTTGGGGAGGGAAAAAATTACGGTATATCTGGACACATGAGCTTTGATCAAGATCTTTTCCCCCAACCCATCTACATCAGGAACAAACAACCTACCTTGGTACCTCAGAATGCCATCTCCCCTAAATTCAAAAGCCATAACCTTCTGTTGACACACATCATCCTTAATTTGTACTAGTATAGGATGCAAAACCCACTTCTCCTTGATCTCAGCCCCAAGAGACGATTTAACCACTTCCTAAACAATTACCTCTCCATCGTCGAAGTCCAAAAGGAGAATTTCTAAATTGGCCATCCGGTGAATATCGTTCACTAATCCTCTTTTCTCCTCCTCAATGTGAGATAAACTCCCCATGGACAACCTGCTAAGAGCATCAGCAACAACATTAACTTTACCTTGGTGGTATTTGATATGGGAAAAATAACGGAAACACGAAACATCTCCAAAACAGTCCACTAATCTTAAAGATTTGAGGACTAAGATGGAGATCACTCTCGGATTCACTACAACAACAATACGAGATAACAACGGTGCATTTGACACCAAAAACAGCAGCAACATAATGATAACAAGATGAACACAATGAAAACAAATTTCGGATTCAAGAAGGACACAAAGCAGTCCACTATGAATCTACAAAGTGCAATAAGATAAAGATAGATAGATAGACCAAATGAGGGAATAATATTAACAACCCAAGAATTGTTACACCCTTGGACCTTTAATACTACACACAACACTAACCTATTTCCTACGTAGGCACAAGAGGGATCTCG
>JAPEIP010000007.1:2202284-2218595 GCA_026120095.1 Capsicum chinense
AGTATACCACAAAACCATCTACACCCTCGGGAAGAGTCAAAACAGGAGCAGTAGTTAGCTTGTCTTTCAACTTCTCAAAACTATTTTCACACAAGTCAGACCACACAAACTTCACCTTTTTCTGAGTCAATTTAGTGAGCGGAGTAGCTATGGAAGAAAAACTCTCTATGAACCTTCTGTAATAACCCGCAAAACCCAAGAAGCTCTGAGTATCGGTTGGAGTCGTGGGTCTGGGCCATTTTCTCATTGCCTCAATCTTTTGGGTATCCACTCTAGTCCCGTCACTAGATACAATATGCCCCAAGAAGGCAATAGCATTCATCCAGAATTCACATTTAGAGAACTTAGCATATAACTGATGATCCTTAAGGGTATGAAGGATAATTCGGAGGTGATTGGCATAGTGTTCCTCACTTTTGGAATAGATCAGAAGATCGTCAATGAACACTATGACGAACAAATCTACACGGAACACCCTATTCATAAGATCCATAAAGGCTGCAGGCGCGTTAGTCAACCCGAAGGACATGACTAAGAACTCATAGTGACCATATCGGGTTCAGAAGGCTATTTTGGGAATGTCTGACTCCCTAACCTTCAACTGATGATAGCCCGAATGATGGTCTATTTTTGGAAAAAACTTAGTGCCCAAAAGATGGTCAAAAAGATCATCAATCCTAGGAAGAGGATATTTTTTTTTTAATAGTGACCTTATTCAACTGGTGGTAGTCTATGCACATAAGAAGGGACCCATCCTTCTTTGGCATAAAAAGTTCAGGTGCACCCTATGGGGAAATACTAGGACGAATAAAGCCTTTGTTTATTCGGTCTACAAGCTGTTCTTTTAACTCTTTCAGTTCTGTGGGAGCCATTCCATATGGAGAAATGAAAATAGGACAAGTTTCTGGCAATACATCAATACCAAAATCTATCTCCCTATTAGGTGGTATCTCTGGGAGATCTTCGAGAAAGACTTCTCGAAACTCATTCACTACAGGGACTAACTGAAAAGAAAGACTTTCAACCCTAGAATTTTTTACGCAGATTAGATGGTACATTTAACCTCTGGAGATGAGCTTTTGGGCTCTAAGATAAGAGATAAAGTGACCTCTAGGTGCCACAGAATTTCCTGCCCACTAAATTGGTGACTCATTCGGGAAAGAAAAAGTAACCTTTTGGGTTCTGAAATCAAGTGTGGCATAACACGAATGGAGCTAGTCCATCCCAAGGATAGTATCAAAGTCTACCATATCAATTTCTATAAGGTCTGCCACAGTATCCCGGCTAAAAATAGACACAACACAATTTCTATACACCCTTCTAGCAACAACAGAATCACCTACAGGAGTGGAAATAGTGAAGGGTTCTACAATAACTTCTGGCTCAAACCCAAAACCAACAGCCACACAAGAGGTCACATAAGATAAGGTAGACCCAAGATCAAGCAATACATAAACTTTACGGGAAAATATTCATAACATACCGATGACAACATCTGGTAAAGCTTCCACTTCCTAGCGGTTAATCAAAGTGTATAGCCGGTTACGATCGCTCTCGACAGCTGAAGGGGCACCCTTAGGAGGAGGAGCCATCGAGGAGGCTTGGGACATAGCCCCCTCCCCCTCTCCCCCGTATTTCCTCTAGCAGAAGGGTAATCTCTCTAAAGGTGACCCACCTTCCTAAGAGAATAACAATTTCTACCCTCAAAATAACACTTCCCTGGGTAATTCTTTCCTCAAGTCTCACACCACAGATAAGTACGATGCTCCTGGGCCACACTGTCCTACAACTGAGTAAGTGGGGCTCTGGATCCATGGTGAGTCTGAAAACCCTGAGATTGTATGTCTGCCGGTGGTTTGGGCGACGGGGCACTGGCAGCAAACTATGCATTACCCCAATTATTATTCTTTTGCCATTTATTTTCCCACTTACCACTTTGAGGCTGACTGTGACCCTGGTCGGCAGATCTGGCTCTTTTTGCCTGTCTTTCCATCTCCCTAGATTCAGAAATCTTATTTTTCTTCTCCTCTACCTATTACATGTGAAATGTCAGCCTAAAAAAGTCCAACTCCTTATTCAGCATAGCTCCCTGACACTCAAGATCATCTGAAAGGCCGAAAGCAAACTTCCTCATTCAGGCCCTCATACTACTCATCATCTCAGGAGCATAACAGGCCAGCTGATTAAAATTTAGAGTATACTCCTGAAAACTCATCTTACCCTAGTTAAGGTTCATGAATTCCTATGCTTTAGCTTCCCTCATCTCCAAAGGAAAGAATCAATCAAGAAAAGCTTCCATAAATTTATCCCACACTGTGGGCTCAGCACTGTCACTCTTTGCCTCTTATCACTCATTATACCATTGGTTCGCTGCATCCTTTAGCTGATAAGACGCTAGCTCAACACCTTCCACCTGATCCACATGCATCACTCTAAAAATCTTATCTATTTCGTCTATGAACTCTTACGGATTCTCTTCTACCCTAGTTCCAGTAAACTTAGGCGGGTTCATTCTCATGAACTGACCCACCCTAGTAGCTTCAGATAAAACTAGCACAGACCCAACATCTTCTAATCGTTGGGCCTGATTAGCCACCAATTATGTCACCATATGAATAGATTGTCTGAATTTTACATTTGAAATATCCCTCTTAGTAGTTGGGGGACAGTTAACATTGGTCCATGGAGCCCTAGGTGGACTGGTTGGGACTGGAAGGTCTCTCGGAGTAAGGATAGGGTCTGGAGTGGGAGCTCTATTACGTTTCCTTATCCCATGAGTGGCATGGACTTCATCATTCTGAGCACTCTGATTAGTATTGCGATGAAGAGACATGACTGTTATTTCTCTACGACAAAAGATCACTGATTAGGAACAGACTTGACTCTGAAGCACGAACTAAATCATAAGGAAGGGAAATATTTCCTAAACGCCTAGTAGCCTCCAGCTTATAAGTGTGGTGTGCTACACACCCATAAACATAAACAAGACTCTACCCGAAGCGATTTTGAAGACACCCTGGGACCATGAACCGTGCTCTGATACCAAGTTTTTCATGACCCGAACTGGGACCCTTGCCGTGATGAGCATTCCAAACCATGAAGGCCTGAAACACCCCTATCTATCTGGTAATCATGCACATAATTCATATGATAAAAGAAATGCAGAAGATTCATAATACTATGAAAACACGGTCATGAGTCCAATGAAATCAATAATGGGAAATAATGTCCCATAACATCTATTGACATCAAAAAATCGTCTGGGAAATCTCTACTACATGACAAAAACAAACAACTATTTGAAAACTGGGACAAGACCCCCAGTAGACCCAAAACTATTAAATGATAAATAAACTGCCAGACATCAGGTCTTCTGGAATATAGAAGGCTCACCACTTGTCTCTACAAAACTATCTGATCAATCTACTGATTTTCTAGACCCCAAGACTGCACCTCCAAACCTGGGAGGGAAGGGGGTCAATACAAAGTACTGGTACATAGAGTAATCCAAAACAAAGTAGAGATTTTTATATAAAATAAATGAGAGCTGATATAAAGCACATATTGCAAATGATTTCGAAAATACATGGGCATAGTATAATGATTTTTCAACAAAAATGCAACACATTTGAGCTAGGTGGTACACCCTACAATTTCACATTTACACCAACTGTCAAATCTCGGTTGCCGCCAATATTAGAGTATAAGTGAGGGAACAACACACAAGATCACATAGCAGGGTGTCTCGACCCAATCTATTATGGTAGTGCACAAAATCACAAAGCAGGGCTCCTAACCATAGTCCCAATTTGGGATAACATAATATCAGGTACACAAGATCACACAGCAGGGTACCAAGTTCCCAAGTCGGCAAACACGATTTCCAGTGTAGAGTCATTTGACTCGTGCTTTCTTGGGGTAACAACCTATCTCACAAAATCAATGCATTAAACTCAGTATAATCAATCACATGTCATACTCTGCAGGGTATCGTCATACCCGACTTGCAAGTCATCAACATCACATCAACTTTCCATCTTTTCATACCATTTGCAACATGCACTTATGTATGACTTTCACACCATTAAACACATACACCATGGTTCTCAACATATAATCATTCAAGAAGGTAAATCATTTATGAGTAATGTCATATCAATTGCAAAACTCGTGCTCTCAATGGTTCAACACAAGTGTAATATGGGGTATAAACATTATCATGGGGAATTTAGAAAATTCACAACTCCTGTACATCGTACCCTTTTGAAATTTCAGGTCACGGGTTCACAATTCAACCATCTAAATACATTCAAACGAACAACCCCATGATATCTCAATATTTCTTTCAAAACCATATATCAAAATATGTTATTTGTACCAATTGAAAACCCCAATTTGTAAAAACATATATATACTTGTATAAATTTAAAGTCCTGTGTAAGTTCCTTTTTAAAAACATGCCCATGAGTTTTAGGATAACCCCACGTATCTCTATTTACGAAATTAGCGGGTGCTTATTCAAGCCTATGATCTGGGGATTTCAAATCTTCAATTGATTTTGAAAACCCACAGTTGAATCTTGGGTTTCTTGAAGTTCTTGTTCGAAACCCCACAGAGGATTCTTGATGATTTTAATGAAAATAGAGTTAAGTTGCTCAAACATACCCTAAATCCTTTGTTTGGACGTTTTTAAAGGCTAGGAAAAAGTTAAAATTACCCTTAATGAGTATTGAACAGAACTAGAAATTTGAACTTAAAAACCCAATTTCGGGTACCACTGCGACGCACCACAGTCGCCGTGGTCCACTAGAATTCGACGAGTGGAAAATTGGGTGCCTTCGCGACGCAACACCATTTTGAAGCCCCACTGGGATTTGACGATTGTCAATTTGACCCTCTCCGTGACTCGCTAGACCCCAAAATGACATGTTTACGACTGGAACTTTAAATTATTCATAACTTCTTCACCGAGGGTCCTTTTTGGACGAATCTTATATTGTTGAAAAGCTAATTCAGTCATCTACGTAATGAAAGGTTGAAATCTAGGAAATTCCGCATGAAAAATAATTTAAATCATTTTAGAAGCTAATGCTTAGACTTTTCATGGATGGAACATAGCTAAGAAAACGTCGGGGTGTTACAATATCCACTTCTTGGGATCATTCATCCCTGAATGATGATGGGGAACACAGACAAGCACGACTCCAAGCATACTAAAGCATACAAAGATTTAGGTAAGGGTTGTACCTTCAACTCTGCTATCTACTGGGTCAAAAAGGTGTGAGTATCTTGTTCTCATGTCATCTTTTGATTCCCAAGTGGCTTCTTCAACCTTCTTATTTCTGCACAACACCTTAATTGATCCTATTTCTTTACTTCTCAACTTCTGGACCTGACGATCTAGGATTGCAATAGGTTCCTCTTTATATGATAAGGAGGCTGTCACCTTGATCCCTTCTACAGAAAACCCTAAAGAATGGTCTCCAAGACATTTCTTCAACAAGGATACGTGAAATACCGAATTTACAAAACCCAAAATGGCAGGCAATTCTAACTCATACGTAACACTACTTATTCTCCTCAAAATCCGATATGGTCATATATAGCGAGGGCTCAATTTACCTTTCTTTATGAATCGCATAACTCTCTTCATGGGAGAAACCTTCAGAAATACCCAATCTCTGACCTCAAACTCTAACTCTCTCCTACTAACAATGGCGTAGGATTTCTGACAACTCCGAGCTATCTTAAGTCATTCTCTAATAAGCATCACATCTTCCATTGCCTAATGAACAAGATCAGGCCCAAACATCTGCATCTCACCCACTTCATACCACCCTATTAGTGACCAATATCTTCTCCCATACAATGCCTCAAATGGAGCCGTCTTAATGCTGGAATGGAAACTGTTATTATAGGCGAACTCTATCAATGGCAAGTGATCCACCCAACTACCTTTAAAATCAATCACATAAGCCTTCAACATATTCTCAAGGGTATGGATGGTGCATTCCGCTTGCCCATCCATTTGGGGTGAAAAGCAGTACTTAGGTTCACTTGGGCACCTAAACCTCTCTGAAAAGATCTCCAAAACTGAGAAGAAAACTGTGTACCACGGTCAAATATAATGGACACAGGTTTCCCATGTAAACAAAATATTTTTGTGATGAACAGCTTAGCATAATCCTCTCCTGAATAATTAGTCCTGACAGGTAAAAAGAGCACTGACTTGGTCAGCCTATATACAATTACCCATATAGAATCATGCTGGTTTAGGGAATTCGAAAGTCCTGTAATAAAGTTCATATTTATCATCTCCCACTTTCATAGAGGCAGAGCTATCTCTTGGGAAGTACCTCCTGGCCTCAAATGTTCTACCTTCACTTGCTGATAGTTCAAACACTTGGAAACAAAATAAGCTACATCATGGTTTATGTTATTCCACCAATACAAAGTTTTCAGATTATCGTACATCTTAGTAGAGCCTGGGTGAACAACATACCTCGAAGTGTGTGCTTCATCAACGATTCTTTCCCATAGTCCATCAATATTCAGGATGCACAACCTACCATGATATCTCAGAATACCATCACCACCAATTTCAAACGACATTACCTTTTGTTGACCCATATCTTTATTGATTTGTATCAAGATGGGATCTTTAATCTGCTTCTCTTTCACTTTACCACAAAGGGATGACTTAGCTATCTCATAAACAATCACCCCTCCATCTTCAAAATCTAAGAGTCGCACTCCCAGATTTTCAAGGCGGATAATATCCTTCACCATCTCTCTCTTCCCCTCTACAATATGAGAAAATCTGCCCATAGACAACCTACTGAGAGTATCGGCTACAACATTTGCCTTACCCGGATGGTAATACAGGCTTATATCATAGTCTTTCAAAAGCTCCTTCCAACGCCTCTTCCTGAGGTTCAATTCTTTCTGCGAGAAAACATACTGCAAACTTTTGTGGTCAGTATAAATATCAACATGCACTCCATAGAGATTATGCCTCCAGATCCTAAGTGCAAACACCACAACTTCTAACTCTAAGTCATGAGCGGGGTAATTTTGCTTATGCACCTTTAACTGCCTAGATGCATAAGCTACCACCTTACCATGTTTTATCAATACACAACCAAGTCCCACACGGGATGATTCACAGTATACCACAAGACCATCTACACCCTTGGGAAAAGTCAAAACAGTAGCAGCAGTAAGCTTGTCTTTCAACTTCTCGAAACTATTTTCACACAAGTCATACCATACAAACTTCACCTTTTTCAGAATCAATTTAGTGAGCGGAGTAGCTATGGAAGAAAAACTCTCTATGAACCACATGCATTAGCTGATAAGTGGCTAGCTCAACACCTTATACCTAATCCACATGCATCACTCTAAAAATCTTCTCTATTTTGTCTATGAACTCTTACGGATTCTCTTCTACCTTAGTGCCAGTTAACTTAGTCAGGTTCATTCTCATGAACTGACCCACCCTAGTAGCTTCAGATATAACTGGCGCAGACCCAACATCTTCAAATCATTAGGCCTGATTAGCCACCAATTGTGTCAGTATATGAATAGATTGTCTAAATTTTGCATTCGAAATATCCTTCTGAGTAGTTGGAGGACAGTTAACTTTAGTCTGTGGAGCGCTAGATGGACTTGTTGGGACTGGAGGGTCTCCCCAAGTAGGGACAGGGTTGGAAGTGGGAGCTATATTACGTTTCCTCATCCCATGAGCGGGATGGACTTCATCATTCTGAGAACTCTGATTAGTATTGTGATGAGGAGGCATGACTGTTATTTCTCTAAGACAAAAGATCACTGATTAGGAACAACCTTAACTCTAAAGCATGAACTAAATAACAAGGAAGGGAAACATTTACTAAATGCCTAGTAGCCTCCTGCTTATAAGTGTGGTGTGCTACACATCTATAAATAAGACTCTACCCGATATGATTTTGCAGATACCCTGGGACCATGAACCGTGCTCTGATACCAAGTTTTTCACGACCTGAACCGCGACCCTTGCCGTGACGAGCATTCCAAACTATGGAAACATGATCATGAGTCCAATGAAATCAATAATGGGAAATAATGTCCCACAACATCTATCGATATCTGAAAATCGTCTGGGAAATCTTTACTACATGACTAAAACAAACAACTATTTGAAAACTGGGACAAGGCCCCCGTAGACCCAAAACTATTAAATGATAAATAAACTGCCAGACATCAGGCCTTCAAAAATATTGAAGTCTCACCACTTGTCACTGCAAAACTATCTGATGAATCTACTGATTTTCTGGACCCCTAGACTGTGCCTCTGAACCTGGAGGGAAGGGGGTCAATACAAAGTACTGGTACACAGAGTAATCCAAAACAAAGTAGAGATTTTTATATAAAATAAATAAGAGATGATATAAAGCACATTATTGCAAATGATTTCGAAAATACATGGGCATAGTATAATGATTTTTCAACAAAAATGCAACACATTTGAGCTAGATGGTACACCCTATAATTTCACATTTACACCAACTGTCAAATCTCAGTTTCCGTCGATATTAGAGTATAAGTGAGGGAATAACACACAAGATCACATAGCAGGGTGTCTCGACCCTATCGATTATGGTAGTGCACAAGATCACAAAGCAGGGCTCATAACCATAGTCCTAATTTGGGATGACATAATATCAGGTACACAAGATCACACAGCAGGGTACCAAGTTCCCAAGTCGGCAAACACGGTTTCCAGTGTAGAGTCATTTGACTCGTGCTTTCTTCGGGTAACAACCTATCTCACAAAATCAATGCATTAAACTTAGTTTAATCAATCACGTGTCATACTCTATAGGCTATCATCATACCCAACTTGCAATTCATCAATATCGCATCAATTTTCTAGCTTTTCATATCATTTGCAACATGCACTTATGTATGGCTTCACACCATTAAACACATACACCATGGTCCTCAACTTACAATCATTCAAGAAGCTAAATCATTTATGAGTAATGTCATATCAATTGCAAAACTCATGCTCTCAATGGTTCAATACAAGTGTAATATAGGGTATAAACATTATCATGGGAAATTTAGAAAATTCACAACTCGTGTACATCATACCCTTTCGAAATTTCAAGTCACGAGTTCACAATTCAACCATCTAAATACATTCAAACAAAAAAAACCCATGATATCTCAATATTTCTTTCAAAACCATATATCAAAACATGTTATTTGTATCAATTGAAAACCCCCATTTCTAAAAACATATATATACTTGTATAAATTTAAAGTCTTGCATAAGTTCCTTTTAGAAAACATGGCCAAGAACTTTAGGATAACCCCACGTACGTCTATTGACGAAATTAGCGGGTGCTTCTTGAAACCTATGATCTGGGGATTTCAAATCTTCAATCAATTTTGAAAACCCACAGTTGAATCTAGGGTTTCTTGAAGTTCTTTTTTGAAACCCTAGAGAGGATTCTTGATGATTTTAATGAAAATAGGGTTAAGTTGCTCAAACATACCCTAAATCCCGTATTGGGACAATTTTAAAGGCTAGGTAAAAGTCAAAATTACCCTTAATGACACTGGAACGGAACCAGAAATTCGTACATAAAAATACGATATCGGGTACCACCGTGACGCGCCACAGTCATAGTGGTCCACTGGAATTCGACGAGTGGAAAATTGGTTGCCTCCACGATGCGGAACCATTACGGAGCCCCACTGGGATTTGATGATTGTCAATTTGACCCTCTCCGCGACACGCTAGACCTCAAAATGACATGTTTACAATTGGAACTTTAAATTATTCATAACTTTTTCACCGAGGGTTCGTTTTGGATGAATCTTATATTGTTGGAAAGCTAATTCAGTCATCTACATAATGAAAGGTTGAAATCTAGGAAAATCCACATGAAAAATAATTTAGATCATTCAAGAAGCTAATGCTTAGACTTTCCATGGACTGAACTTAGCTAAGAAGAAGTCGGGGTGTTTCAATATCCCCCCTTGGGATCATTCATCCCTTAATGATGATGGGGAACACAGATAAGAATGACTCCAAGCATACTAAAGCATACAAAGATTTAGGTAAGGGTTGTACCTTCAACTCCGCCATCTACTGGGTCAAAAAGGTGTGAGTATCTTATTCTCATGTCGTCTTCTGATTCCCAAGTGGCTTCTTCAACCTTCTTATTTCACCAAAACACCTTAATTGAAACTATTTCTTTACTTCTCAACTTCCGTACCTGACAATCTAGGATCTCTTCTACAGGCAACACCAAAGAATGGTCTCCAATGCATTTTTTCAACAAGGATATGTGAAATACCGGATGGACAGAACCCAAACTGGCAGGCAATTCTAACTCATACACAACACCACCTATTCTCCTCAAAATATGATATGGTCCTATATAGCAAAGACTCAATTTACCTTTTTTTCTGAATCGTATAATTCTCTTCATAGGAGAAACCTTCAGAAATACCCAATCTCCGACCTCAAACTCTAACTCTCTCCTCCTAACAACGGTGTAGGATTTCTAACAACTCTAAGCTATCTTAAATCATTCTCTATTAAGCTTCACATTTTCTATTGCCTGATGAACAAGATCAGGCCCAAACATCTGCAACTCACCCACTTCATACCACCCTATTAGTGACCTATACTTCTCCTATACAATGCCTCAAATGAAGCAATCTTAATTCTGGAATGGAAATTGTTATTATAGGCGAACTCTATCAATGTCAAGTGATCCACCCAACTACCTTTAAAATCAATCACACAAGCCCTCAACATATCCTCAAGGGTATGGATGGTGTATTCCGCTTGCCCATCCGTTTGGGGTGAAAAGCAGTACTTAGGTTTACTTGGGCACCTTAACCTCTCTAAAAAGATCTCTAAAACTAAGAAGAAAACTGCGTACCTCGGTCAAATATAATGGACACAGGTGCCCCATGTAAATGAATTATTTCTGCGATGAATAGCTTAGCATAATCCTCTCTTGAATAGTTAGTCCTTACAGGCAAAAAGTGTGCTGACTTGGTCAGCCTATATACAATTACCTATATAGAATCATACTGGTTTCGGGAATTCGAAAGTCCTATAATAAAGTCCATAATTATCATCTCCCGCTTCCATAAAGGCAGAGCTACCTCTTGGGAAGTACCTCCTGGACTCAAATGTTCTACCTTCACTTGCTGACAGTTCAAACACTTGGAAACAAAATTACCTACATCATGTTTCATGTTATTCCACCAATACAAAGTTTTCAGATTATGGTACATCTTAGTAAAGCCCGGGTGAACAACATACCCCGAAGTGTGTGCTTCATCAACGATTCTTTCCCACAGTCCATCAACATTTGGATACACAACCTACCCTGATATCTCAGAATACCATTACCACCAATTTCAAATGACATTACCTTTTGTTGACCCACATCTTTCTTGATTTGCATCAAGATGGGATCTTCAATATGCTTCTCTTTTACTTCAGCACAAAGGGATGACTTAGCTATATCATCAACAATCACCCCTCCATCTTCAGAATCTAAGAGTCGTACTTCCAGATTTTTAAGGCAGTGAATATTCTTCACCATCTCTCTCTTCCCCTCTTTAACATGAGAAACTACCCAGAGACAACCTGCTGAGAGCGTTGGCTATAATATTTGCCTTGCCCGAATGGTAATACAGGCTCATATCATAGTCTTTCAAAAGCTCCTTCCACCGCCTCTGCCTGAGGTTTAATTCTTTCTGCGAGAAAACATACTGCAAACTTTTGTGGTCAGTATAAATATCAACATACACTCCATAGAGATTATGCCTCCAGATCCTAAGTGCAAACACCACAACTGCTAACTCTAAGTCATGAGCGGGGTAATTTTGCTTATGCACCTTTAACTGCCTAGATGCATAAGCTACCACCTTACCATGTTGCATCAATACACAACCAAGTCCCATACAGGACGCATCACATTATACCACAAAACCATCTACACCCTCGGGAAGATTCAAAATAGGAGCAGTAGTTAGCGTGTCTTTTAACTTCTCAAAACTATTTTCAAACAAGTCAAACCACATAAACTTCACCTTTTTCTGAGTCAATTTAGTGAGCGGAGTAGCTATGGAAGAAAAACTCTCTATGAACCTTCTGTAATAACCCTCCAAACCCAAGAAGCTTCGAATATCGGTTGGAGTCGTGGTTTTGGGCCATTTTCTCACTGCCTCAATCTTTTGGGGATCCATTCTAATCCCGTCACTAGATACAATATGCCCCAAGAAGGGAATAGCATTCATCTAGAATTCACATTTGGAGAACTTAGTATATATCTGATGATCCTTAAGGGTCTGAAGGATAATTTGGAGGTGATTGAAATGGTGTTCCTCACTTTTGGAATTGATCAGAATATCGTCAATTAACATTATGACGAACAAATTTAGAAACTGACGAAACACCCTATTCATAAGATCCATAAAGGTTGTAGGTACGTTAGTCAACCCGAAGGACATGACTAAGAACTCATAGTGACCATATCAGGTTTGGAAGGCTGTTTTGGGAATGTCTGACACCCTAACCTTCCACTGGTGATAGCCCAAATAAAGGTCTATTTTTGAAAAATACTTAGTAACCTAAAGATGGTCAAAAAGATCATCAATCCTAGGAAGAGGATATTCGGTTTTAATAGTGACCTTATTCAACTGGCCGTAGTCTATGCACATAAGAAGGGACCCATCCTTCTTTGGCACGAAAAGTACAGGTGTACCCTATGGGAAAACACTAGAACGAATAAAGCCTTTGTCTATTAGGTCTGCAAGCTGTTCTTTTAACTCTTTCAGTTCCGTGGGAGCCATTCCATATGGCGTAATGGAAATAGGACGAGTGTCTGGCAATACATCAATGTCAAAATCTATCTCCCTATCAGGTGGTATCTCTGGGAGATCTTCAAGAAAGACTTCTGGAAACTCATTCATTACAGGGACTGACTAAAGAGAAAGACTTTCAACCCTAGAATTTTTTACACAAATTAGATGGCACATACAACCTCTGGATATGAGCTTTTGGGCTTTAAGATAAGAGATAAAGTGACCTCTAGGTGCCACAGATTTTCTTGCCCACTCAATTGGTGACTCATTCGAGAAAGAAAAAGTAACCTTTTGGGTTCTGCAATCAAGTGTGGCATAACACGAATGGAGCCAGTCCATCCTAAGGATAGCATCAAAGTCTATCATATCAAGTTCTATAAGGTCTGCCACAGTATCCCGGCTAAGAATAGATACAACACAATTTTTATACACCCTTCTAGCAACAACAGAATCACCTACAGGAGTGGAAACAGTAAAGTGCTCTACAATAACTTTGGGATCAAACCCAAAACCAACAGCCACACAAGAGGTCACATAGGATAACGTAAACCCAGGATCAAGCAATACATAAACATTACGGGAAAATACTCGTAACATACCGATGACAACATCTGGTGAAGCTTCCTCTTCCTGGAAGTTAGTCAAAGTGTATAGCCAGTTACGACCGCTCTTGGCAACTGAATGGGCACCCTTAGGAGGAGGAGCCATAGAGGCAGCTTAGGACTTAGCCTCCTATCCCCTTCCCCCCTCCCCCCTTCCCGCATTTTCTCCAGCCGAAGGGCAATCTCTCTTAAGGTGACCTATCTTGCCAAGAGAATAATAATTTCTCCCCTAGAAATAACACATCCCTGGGTAATTATTTCCATAAGTCTCACACCACGGATAAGTATGACGCTGCTGGGCCACACTGCCCTACGACTGAGTAAGTGGGGCTCTGGATCCATAGTGAGTCTGAAAACCCTGAGATTGTCTATCTGTCGGTGGTCTGGGCGCGGGGGTTGCTGGCAGCAAACTGTGCATTACCCCAATTCTTCTTTCTCTACCATTTATTTCCCCACTTACTGCTTTGAGGCTGACTGTAACCCTGGTCGGTAGATCTGGCTCTTTTTGCCTGTCTTTCCTTCTCCCTAGATTCAGAAATCTTCTTTTTCTTCTCCTCTACCTGTTCCATGTGAACTTCATCCTAGAAAAGTCCAACTCCTTATTTATCATAGCTCCCTGACACTCAAGCACCAGATCATCTGAAAGGCTAAAAGCAAACTTCCTCATTAGGCCCTCATACTGCTCGTCATCCCAGGAGCATAACGGGCCAGCTGATTAAACTTTAGAGTATACTCCTGAACACTCATCTTACCCTGCTTAAGGTTCATGAATTCCTATGCTTTAGCTTCCCTCATCTCAAAGGAAAGAATCGATCAAGAAAAGCTTCCACAAATTCATCCCACACTGTGGGCTCAGCACTATCACCCTTTGCCTCTTCCTACTCATTATACCATTGGTTTGCTACGTCCTTTAGCTGATAAGATGCTAGCTCAACACCTTCCACCTAATCCATATGCATCACTCTAAAAATCTTCTCCATTTCATCTATGAACTCTTGCAGATTCTCTTCTACCTTAGTGCCAGTAAACTTAGGCAGGTTCATTCTCATGAACTGACCCACCCTAGTAGCTTCAGATATAACTAGCGCAGACCCAATATCTTCTAATTGTTGGGCCTAATTAGCCACCAACTGTGTTAGCATATGAATAGATTGTCTGAATTTTGCATTCGAAATATCCCTCTAAGTAGTTGAGGGACAGTTAACATTAGTCCATGGAGCCCAAGGTGGACTGGTCGGGACTGGAGGGTCTCCCGGAGTAGGGACAGTTTCTGGAGTAGGAGCTCTATTACGTTTCCTAATCCTATGGGTGGAATGGACTTCATCATTCTGAGCACTATGATTAGTATTACGATGAGGAGGCATGACTGTTATTTCTCTACTACAAAAGATCACTGATTAGGAACAGACTTGACTCTGAAGCACGAACTAAATCACAAGGAAAGAAAACATTTCCTAAACGCCTAGTAGCCTCCTGCTTATAAGTGTGGTGTACTATACACCCATAAACAAGACTCTACCCGATGCAATTTTGCAGACACCCTAGGACCATGAACCGTGCTCTGATACCAAGTTTTTCACGACCCGAATCGAGACCCTTGCCGTGATGAGCATTCCAAACCATGAAGGACCGAAACACCCCTATCTATCTGGTAATAATACACATAATTCATATGACAAAAGAAATGCGTAAGATTCACAATACTATGGAAACATGGTCATGAGTCCAATGAAATCAATCATGGGAAATAATGTCCCACAACATCTATCGACATCTGAAAATGGGACAAGGCCCTTAGTAGACCCAAAACTATTAAATGATAAATAAACTGCCAAACATCAGGCGTTCTGGAATATAGAAGGCTCACCACTTATCTCTGCAAAACTATCTGAAGAATCTACTGATTTTCTAGACCCCTAAACTGTGCCTCCAAACCTGGGAGGAAAGGGGGTCAATACAAAGTAATGGTACGCAGAGTAATCTAAAAAAAAGTAGAGATTTTTATATAAAATAAATGAAAGCTGATATAAAGCACATTATTGCAAAATGATTTCGAAAATACATAGGCATAGTATAATGATTTTTCTATAAAAATGCAATACATTTGAGCTAGGTGGTACACCCTACAATTTCACCTTTACACCAACTGTGAAATCAATGCATAGTCCCAATTTGGGAGGACATAATATCAGGTACACAAGATCACACAAAAGGGTAACAAGTTCCCGAGTCAGCAAACATGGTTTCCAGCGTAGAGTCATTTGACTCGTGCTTTATTTGGGTAACCACCTATCTCACAAAATCAATGCATTAAACTCAGTTTAATCAATCACATGTCATACTCTGTAGGGTATCGTCATACCCGACTTGCAAGTCATCAATATCACATCAACTTTCCATCTTTTCATACCATTTGCAACATGCACTTATATATGACTTTCACACCATTAAACACATAACCATGGTTCTCAACATATAATTATTCAAGAAGGTAAATCATTTATGAGTAATGTCATATCAATTCCAAAACTCATGCTGTAAATGGTTCAACACAAGTGTAATATGGGGTATAAACATTATCATGGGGAATTTAGGAAATTCACAACTCGTGTACATCGTACCCTTTTGAAATTTTAGGTCACGGGTTCACAATTCAACCATCTAAATACATTCAAACGAACAACCCCATGATATCTCAATATTTCTTTCAAAATCATATATCAAAACATGTTATTTGTATCAATTGAAAACCCCCATTTGTAAAAACATATATATACTTGTATAAATTTAAAGTCTTGCGTAAGTTCCTTTTTGAAAACATGCCCAT
>JAPEIP010000007.1:2239687-2250903 GCA_026120095.1 Capsicum chinense
TTTTTTATCTTAAAACTACAATTGATGTGTTGTTCCATTTAAATAGATAAAAGCACTTTCCCCACATGAAACAATAATTGAAGTTCTCATCCCAATTTATCACAAGGCAAACATACGCTTTGTTAGACCCTCAGAGAGGTATGCCATTTTGCTCTTGATTTTAATCTTTGATTACTTGCTACTATAACTTTGTGTTTATGTATACTCATATTTGTGTTTTTTTATAGTATTTTGTTGCAGTGATCAGTTGTTTCTTCCCAACTTTCTTCCTGTATTCCCAAACAATCATTGGAAGGTTAGTTTTTCTTAATTACTCATCTTCCTGAGTTAATAACTGTTAGTTGAGTGGCAATTTGAATATCAACATCAACAACTTAGCATATGTACTGCCACCCTGTATTTTTTTGTTAAGGATACTGCTAATCATCCTGGAGAAAAAAAAATTACGTCCGTTTAAATAAGAATGACTTATTTTTACTTAGCATGAAGTTTAAGAAAACAAATAAGACTTTTTAACCGTGTGATCTTAAATTAATGTTATGTCAAGTATACCAAAAGGCACACTACATAAACATGCCCTTTAACTTAACACAGATTACATCTATGACCTCCAACTTGGGGTATGCACAAGTAGACACTTAAAACTTATATAAAGTTGAACAAGTAGTCACTCACATATGTCCAATGTGGAATCCTATGTGGTAAATTCTTGTCCTACATAGCGTCCTATGTGTATTATGCCACATAGGACGTGTGTGTTTACTTATTGAACTTTATACAAGCTTAAGTGCCTACTTGTGCACACCTAAACCAAGTCAAAGAGCATGTTTATTTATTATGCATGTTCCAAAATGTTCTTTAATCGTATGGTCTTAAATATGATATGTAAAACAGTTGAGCGTAGAGTATTGCAAAAAAATAAAAAAGAAAAGAAATCATTCTTTTTTAAACAGATTAAAAAGGAAAGTAAGTCATTCTTTTTTAAATAAAGGAAATATCATTTTCCTCAAAGTATACAGTGGAAATTCAAGGTCTATTTGAATTTGTTTGTCTGAATTTGACATGATAAACCCTCGGTACAAGAAAACCGTTTCACTTTTGTGATTGACTGAGCCTATCTGAGTGTCGGAAGAAATAGTTAAGAGATTTTCACAGTAACTTTTTTGCGTGTCTATTAGTAACTGGTAATTATATGTCCTGGGCGCTGTTAAATATTATTATTAACCTAATCTTTAACCAAATTCAAAGAGTTAGAGATTAATAGATTATCCTATCGAATTGCAAAATCATCTGTACTAACATAACTGACCCGAACATGAAACAGACTAATAAATCGCCTGATCTTGTTTAGTTTATGCCTGCCTTGTTTGCCAATCTGCGTATCTCGTGTTATACCATTGACCTCTTGCATCTTGCTGCTTTCAGGTCATAATCTCAAAGGCATACGTGAATATAGTAGCTATGGCTCATGCAAGTGTCACTTCTCTTATGAGAACAATAGAATCTGTGATCACAGAGAAGAATTTTGCGCTCTTCATGAAAAAGTTAGTTCCCTCGAAGTATTTCTCAAGAACTTTGAGAAATACAATGTTTCTGGGGAAATGACGGATTCTGAAGTAGAGATAAAAGAAGTTGCAAATGCTGTTGAATACACAATTCAACTGAGACTAACAGAAACTGTACTGGGAGAAAATAAAAGCCAGAATAAAAGGCACGTCAAAGGTTTCGTCAAAGCCAACAACAAGTAGCAGAGGACATGGAATTTCTCAAGAACTTTTAGAAATACAATGTTTCTAGGGAAGTGACGGATTTTGAAGTAGAGGTAAAAGAAGTTGCAAATACTTTTGAATACACAATTCAACTAACAAAAACTGTACTGGGAGAAAATAAAAGCCAAAAAAAAAAAGGCGCGTCAAAGGTTTCGTCGAAGCCTGCAACAAGTAGTAGAGGACATGGATTGTATCTGGGAAGAGTCAACAAAGATCCAAGATAAAGGAAAACGAGTATCAAAGGAACCATTGGTTCGTGATTTTTCAAGTTCAACAAATGATATTCTGAATGTTAACAATAATATGGTTGGACGTGGTGATCAAAATGAACACTTGTTAGAAGATCTGATTGGAAGCTACACTGGTGAACCCAAAGTCATCCCGATTGTCGGGATGGGAGGCATTGGTAAAACAACCTTAGCAAAAGAAGTTTACAATCATGAATCTATTCTACGTCGTTTTGATGTTCGTGTCTGGGCTACTGTATCTCAACAACACAAAATAAAGAAAATTTTGCTGAGCCTTCTGCAATCGATGATCAAAATGGATGGCACAGTTAAGACGAAAGATGAAGCAAAGCTAGCAGACATGCTACAGAAAAGTTTAAAGAGAAAGAGGTACTTAATTGTCTTGGACGATATCTGGAGTTGTGAAGCGTGGGATGGCGTGAGAGGATGCTTTCCAACTGAATACAGGGAGTCGAATATTGTTGACCACCCGTAACAACAAAGTATCCTGTTATGCTGGTACAGAGAATCTTTCTATGCAGATGAACTTCATGGATCAAGATGAGAGTTGGAACCTTTTTAAAAGTGCTTCATTTTCAAATGAAGCATTGTCATCTGAGTTTGAGACTATTGGGAAGGAAATCGCAGATGAATGTCATGGGTTACCAATAACTATTGTCGTAGTTGCTGGACTTCTCAATTCTATAAGGGAAATAGAAGATTGGAAAAGTGTTGCGAAAGATGTCAAGTCATTTGTCACAAATGATCCTGATAAACGATGTTCACGTGTGCTTGGGTGGAGTTACAATCACTTGACTAGAGATCTAAAAGCATGTCTTCTGCATTTCGGCATTTTTCCAGAAGACAGTGAGATACCAGTGAAGAATTTGATGAGATCATGGATGGCTGAGGGGTTCCTGAATTCAGAAAAAGACTTGGAAGGAGAGGCTGAGAAGTGTTTGCAAGAGCTTGTAGATAGATGTCTAGTTCTCGTCTGCAAGAAAAGTCTAGATGGAACAAAATTAGATAATGTAAGGTTCATGATCTAATATATGACCTGTGCTTGAGAGAAGTTGAAAGGGGAAACGTTTTTATCCTGAACGGCATTATGCTTGACGCATCATATTCAGAATGCCGATATCTCAGAATGCATAAAATGCAGCCATTTAAGTGCGTGACTGGTGATGAAATTAATTATTGTCGCCATGGTCTTTATAGGGATCTTCTTACCCCTGTACATCATCAGTTGAGAGATCATGACAACAACGATATTTTGAAATGAACCCATTCTATTTTCTCTTTCATCTTTGGGATTCAGATTATATTCTCAAATCAGAGCTTATTCATTTCAAATTACTCAAAGTCTTGGAGTTGAGACACAGAGAGATTGATAATTTCCCTCTACAGATACTAAGCCTCATCTGGTTGAGGTACCTATCATTGCAATGCCGTGTGGAGAATTTAAACATACCTCCAGAAATTTGCAGGTTATGGAATCTGCAGACATTCATTGTTCAAGGGCCTAGTCGACCAGTTATAATAACTTTTCCTGAGCAAATTTGGGCACTAATGCAATTAAGGCATCTCAAACTGCCCGAATTTTATCGGCCAAATCCCCCAAGCATATCTGCTGACAAAGGGAGTCACATGGGTCTTTCAAACATACAAACTATTTCTTACTTGTCTTTGGATTGTTGCACGAAGGAGGTTATTTTGGGGGTCAAGAATGTCAAAGAATTAGGAATCAGGGGAAATGAGATTGACTCTAATGGGCTTCTCAACAATCTTGTCCATCTTCAGCAACTAGAAACATTGAGTTTTATATTTTGCTTTAAGCTTTTGCCAGCAAGTGCAAAAGCTTTTCCAGCAACGCTCAAGAAGCTGAAGTTGGAAAGAATTTATATAAGTTGTCGTACTTGGACATCATAGCTGAATTGCCTAACCTTGAGGTGCTGAAGCTGATGCTTAATGCGTGTGATGGCATAGAATGGCATCCAAATGTTAATGGATTTACTCGATTGAAGGTTTTGCTAATCAACAAAAATTATCTAGAGTACTAGAAATCCACAAATGACAATTTTCCTGTTCTTGAGTGCCTCATGATTAGACGTTGCTATCATTTGAAAGAGATACACATAGAGTTTGCAGAAATACACACACTACAGATGATTGAGTTAACAAAGTGTCCTCCCAAACTTGGTGAATGTGCTGCATGAATTCAGAAAGAACAACAAGACCTCGGAAACAACCCTGTGGATGTCCGTATCTCTGATCCATGTAAGTATATATATGTATTTATCAAGGTTACACTCTATTTCTCATTTACACAAGTCTCATCATATTGTTGTTAGAATCTAAGCTTGCTATATGTGAGGTTACACTCTGTTACTCATTTACACAACACTCTGTAAATATGTATATATGTGTTTTTGCAATTTTCTTTTTTTTTTCTTTTTTGTCTATTGCAAGATATGGTGTTACTTGTTATGTGTAATTTATGTTATTTTTAGAATAATTTTAAAGACCTCTCCCAAAGTTTCGCTTTATAAAGTTGATCTCCCATGTGACATATGATACAACCTTACTTTGGTTATTTTGATTTCTTTGTATTTTTTTTTTTTAAATGAAATTTTGGGTTTTATTGATGAAAATAAATTGCACAAAGAGTCAAATGACCCAAACGGAAATAAAATACAAAAAAAAGGCCAAAATTAAATATCAAAAGACAGCCCATTCTGCCAAAGTCCACATCCATTTCCGACATATAAATGCGTTGTAAGGTTTCCTTTTCCTCATTTCCTTATCTTTCCCTTTCTCATTTCACCTGAACAAACTGTTGCATCCAAACTTCAACCTTCATATCATTCCTCTACTGTGTGTCCTTTAGCCTTCTTAGCCCCATTTATCCCCTAATAGGTAAAACTCTTTAAGTAAGGGCTGTTTAATTTATCGTTGTTCAGTATTCTCCTGCCTTTAGAATGCATACTCTTGAAATCTGTCCAAGAGAAATTATCATTGTCTATAGCATAATTAGCCAAAAAATCTGCTAATTTAATACCTTCTCTGTATATATGCTGCAAGTCTACTCGCTTACACATCAAATTGGCCTTTGTATCTAAAATAATATCTGCTATGCACCACGGACATTCCCACTCACCAAACAGAACCTTTTGAATGAGTAAAGAATCTATTTGTATAATTGCTTTCTCATATGAGGATTGTTTAAAATGAGCACTTGCCTTCAATACTGTTGTAGCCTCGGCCACTGTATTAATGGTTTCATCCATTCTAGCTGCTTCTGCATGTAGAATATCTCCATTTTCACCCCTTAGACAAAACGCATAAGATCTTAGTCCAGGATTGCCTCTAGTTCGTGTTGTATTTCACCCACCCTGTTGTAGGAAACTCCCAAACGACCTTAATAACTTTCAAACTCGGCTTGAATTCCTCCAGTGTGTGAACTAAGTTAGGCCAATTTCCCGTGAAATTCCAATTTGGCTTTCTAATCTTTATTAGCATGTGAACTGTTCTCATGATATTATGTATAGTTCTTTGATAAGACCAGAGCCTCCCATCATGTTTGCTTGCATTTCTTCTTCTCCACAGTTCCCATACTATAATACTTGGCAAAGCTTTATAATATGGTTTTAAAGCCTTCTTAACTTCACATTCCCACCATGCCATGATCACTTCTCTTAGCGATATCCCTTCAAAATGTAAACCTGCAAAAGAGCAAAAATAGGATCAAGTTCTGTTAGCAATTGTCTATCTTTGGAATACATGAGTCATCATTTCCTGAGCAGGTCTTTCACAACACCAACATTTAGATGGTCCCTCTATTCCCCCCATCTTCTTAGTCGATCATCAACTGGAATTTTGAATTTCCATAATCTCCACATTTAAAAAGTAATCTTAAATGGAAGTCCCGTAGTCTACATCCAGTCATAGATTTTGTTGTGCTCACCTTTGTGCCTAATGTAATTCCATGCTGATTTAACAGTGAACCTTCCTTTAGTATCCAGCATCCAATATGATTTGTCATTCAAATCCGAGTGTGGAGGCTTAACATTCTGAATAATATGCTCAACAATTTCGTGTGGTAGTATATCCTTCAATCTATTAACTTCCCACTGTCCTTCTATTACCACGTCCTTCACTATATTAACATTATCATCCCATTCCTGATCTTCTCTTGTGATAGTATATAAATCTCCCATTCCTGTCCAATTATCATGCCAAAAGATAGTTGTTCCTTGTTTTCAATTCCAAAAGATTTGGTGTTCTATTAGGTCTCTGGCTTGCAGCATCTTCTTCCACATCACTAGATTACAATGCGTTTTCCTGCAGTATTTATTTCGCATAAATGTTCTCCAAATGGATTGTTTTGTTCTAAAATTCCACCATAGTTAGAGTTGTTGAAACATCATGCATTAGCCGAAAGCCCAACCCTCCTTCCTTTTCTGGTAGACATAGATTTGACCATCTAGTCTAATGTCTGCCTCTTTCCCCAATACAGCTACTCCAAAAGAATTGAGCCATCATTCTATGTAACTGAGTTAAAACATTTAGCGGTGGATTCATCATAGATAGACAATGTATAGGGACACTTTGAAGAACATTCTATATTAAAATTGCTCTTCCTCCATAAGAAAGCAGCTTACCTTTCCATGCTTGCAATTTAGAACTTACCCGCTGCATTAGTTGATTATAGTAATTCTTCTGCTTCTTTTATAAAAGATAGGACATCCTAAATAGTTGAAAGAAAATTCCTTTTTTAGGATACCTGTTGCTACTTCAGCAATTATCACCTGCCCATCTGGTACACTATGATGAAGGTAAATGGCAATCTTTTCTTTGTTGACTTGTTGCCCCGATACCTTTTCATATTTGTCTAGTATGTCCTTTACCAATTGCACTGTCCTTACCTCTGCCTTGTACAAAATTATCATATCATCTGCAAATGCCAAGTGATTAATTTTGGGACTTCCTCTAGGCATTTAAAATCTTTTAAAAGCCTTCACCTCTAGTAAACCATTTAATGCTTGAGGAAGAACCACAGCTGCTATAATAAACAAAGTAGGAGACAGTGGGTCTCCCTGTTTAAGACCCCTAGATGATTTGAAAAAACCATTCGGTTGTCCATTGATTAATATAGAGTACCAATTACTCCCAATTAATCGAAACACCATGTCTATCATTTTCTCACTGAAACCAATCTTCCGAAAGACCTTCAAAAGAAAAAGCCATTCCACCCTATCATACGCTTTCATCATGTCCAACTTGATGACCAAGTTGGCTGATTTTCCCCTTTTCCTTATTTCTGTAATGATCTCCTACACCAAGAGCATATTCTCTGCAATGCTTCTACCTTGTTCAAAACCAACTTGCTCATTAGAGATTATTCTTGGTAGGATCTTCTTTATTCTTTCATGCACTATCCTTGAGAAAATTTATTAACAAAATTACTCAAGGAAATAGGCATCAGGTCCGAGAAATTTCTGACATTCACTTTTTTTGGAATAAGAACTACATTTGTATGCATTACAAACCTAGGTAATTCTGGTCCTGCAAAGAAAGACTTCACCATATCATACACATCATGTTTTATGATTTCCCAGGCATCTTGATAAAATGCACCTGTCATTCATCCGGGCCTCCTGTGCTATGTCTATTTAATCCCATAACCGCTTGATAAAATTCTTCAATTGTAGGCTCTACATGCATATTGTTACTTTCCTCTTCACTCAAAACATTCGGTAAACCTTCAATCATATCATACTCAAATTCTCCTTCTTGTCGTTTAAATTGATTTCTATAGAACTCACCAGCAGCTTCAGCAATATCCTCTTGGTTTTCCATCCACACCCCTTTTCATTCTGAATTCTGTTTACTTTAAGTCTCCGTCTTCTCCCATTAAAGAACTTTGTATTTCTTTCTCCATCCTTGAACTATTGCATACCTGCCTTATGTTTCCAGAATTCCTCTTCCCTATGCAAGTATAAATTCAACTTTGCCTGTGCTTCATGCAACTTCTCCCTATTAGCTGCATTGGGTTCTGTTTCAAACTGTAATTCAGCCACTTTTATTACATCTTTCAAAGTTGCTATCTCCTGGAATATGTTGCCGAAAGTTTCCTTACTCCATTTGGTTAGTGCTTGCTTTAATCTCTTCAACTTGTAGTGAAACATGCTAAACGAATTTGCATGAAAATCAGCTTTCCAGTGTTGTCTCACTACCTGCATAAAGCTATCCTCCGGTAGCCAAAAGTCTAGGAATCTAAAACTTTTGATTATGTTTTCATTAGTAGTGCCTAGAGTCAGTAACAAAAGGGCATGATCTGATCTGCTTCTCATCAAGTGTTCCACTTCTATTACTGGAAAAGCACTCTGGATCTTATCATTGCAAAGAATTCTATCCAGTTTTTTAAAAATGCACTCATCATCGGTTCTTCCATTCCACCGGGTGTATTTTCTCCCTTTAAATCCTCTATCGTCCAGAAGATACATATTAATGCAATGATTAAAATCCCTAACCTCTGATTCTGTTACTAGGAGACCTCCTAACTTCTCTTCTTCATTAGTAATGACATTGAAATCACCAACTACTAGCCATGAAGTTAGTGTATCTTGTGAAAATGCATACAATGATTCCCATAATTGAAGCCTCTCATCCGGATTACATTTCGCATATACTAATGTAACCACAACTTCCACTACATGTTCCACTTCATACTAATGTAAAAATATATGATTAAATTAAACTTACTTTCCTCTTCTAAAATTATTTTGTTTAATTAATTTTATAAACATGTTTTATTAGTTTCTACCCTTTTATTTATTCTATTCCGTATTGTTGTTAAACAAAAATAAAATTAAAAATGAAGAGTAGGTGTTTGCTCTCTTGGCTATCTTGGACGCAAAATTTTAAGGTGTCGATTTTGTAAATTAAATAAGGTTTGCTTGGAACTCAACTTTTGTATGAAATAATTGAAATATCAAGAAGCGAAATACTTTGTATAAATTTTTAAATATTGTTAGGTGGCCAACATTTTCAACTTTCAATAAATCTTTCGACTTTGTTCCCGGCTCCTTGAAAGTATCTCCCATCCAGAAAAAATTCAATTTATTTATTTCATTACAAGTAACTTTATTTTGTTTTGTTGTTTTCTTCTAGTAACTTTATCTACTAAAAATATTGTATTTTATGTCGCATATTTAATGTGTTCATAATTATATTCATAGACACTATTACAAAAATAAATATGAAAATAATATTTATTTACGTAAATGAACTAATGTATGAACAAAATATTTATTCATATTCAATGCTTGTCTAGCTTGTGTAAATAATGCTTGTCTAGCTTGTGTAAATAAAACATACTGCTGAATAGTTAATTAACAGTTACCAAGTTCTAGTCATAACAAGTGATATTAGCAAAAGACAAATTAATAAATAAAGAAAAGCATCTAGTACCCACTATGACCGAATTTGCTACGAGATACTCCAACTTTGTGGGGTCCCTATTATCCGCTTGAACTAAATTTTAGCGTATTTTTGTCATCTTTTTTAGCTGATGTGGCACCTTATGTCAACCTTTTTAGTTGACATGTCACCTTTGATGTGGACCCTATATTATGTATAAAGGTGTCACGTTAGCATAAAAGGGTGATAAAAATATGCTAAAATTGAGTTGGGGGTAATAGGATCCTGTGAAGTTGGAGTGTGTTATAGCAACTTTGGTCATAGTTTGAAGGGTACTAGATACTAATTCCCTTATTTTGATCTATAGATGATCGATGTGTTGATGTTTGAAGTATTATGGTCGCGTGGAAAATGATTTATTATAATGTTGTAGAAACCCAAAAATTTGAATGAAAACTTCGAGATGTAGGTAACATTTAATTAATAAAAAAAAAAGGGGGCAGCCCGGTGCACTAAAGCCATCGCTATGCGCAATGTCCGGGAAAGGGCCCCACCACAAGGATGGCAGCCTTATCTTGCATTTTTACCAGAGGTTGTTTCCAAGGCTTGAACCCATGACCTCCTGGTCACATGGCAGCAACTTTACCAGTTACTCCAAGGCTCCCCTTCATGTAGGTAACATTTAGCTTACCTTATTCAATTTTGTATAGTTTTGGAGGAATGCGCAAAATATCTTGTTAGCATCAAATATTGTGTCTCACGCGATGAGGGCAAAGATGTGGTAGGTTGTGTTAACTAGGTGACAAGTGCAATATTATATGTCAGATTGCATAAACTTTCTGAAACTGAATGCAGAATCCTCTGTTAAAACTTTTCTAAGTCAAAGAGGAAGAACTCAAGTCGATTACATCTCATGAATCCCCGTATGATTTGCTCAAGATGGTTTATTGACGATCCATAATTTAGAGTCAGCGGATTCAGAATATTTGTCATACATTTAAATGATTTTCATATGTGTGTTCTTGTGTCTGTCAGTGTGTGTATGTGTGTTCTCACATGAAGTTGAGTTGAAAGATGTGAGTTTGGTTGAACAAGCTCTAAATCTGCATCTGAATAATGTGACTTGTTGAACTTCTACTGACCCTTTATTGTTTCTTTTCAGCCGAGAAGAGTGTTTGTGATTTTGAAGAATATTTTTTTTGAGCTCAAGGGCAGAAGCATTGAACTCTTGGGATTTCATTTCGGTTCCTTTGTCGCAAATTACCATTAAATTATCGGTTTCAAGCAACGTATGGCTTCCAAGGAGATGTGATCTCTCTTGTATTGTAACATATTTTTGAGTTGATAGAATTTTTACTAATATTGCTCAGTTGGGCATTACTAAAATTTCTAAGTTCATGAGCTCATAATGGTTAACACGATCGTACACTCATTTTATTTGGTAATGTTTTTTCTTAAATGAATGGAAATGTGCATTTATATGGTGGTTCTCTTGTGTTACTTCATTGTTGACGGGTTCCATGGATCGATCCATGTGAGAGTTGGAACCTTTCTAAGAGTGTGGTGTTTATAAATAAGGCATTACCATCTGAATTTGAGACTATCAGGAAGCAGATTGCAGACAAATGTCATCTCGGTTGTTGGGATTTTGTCAAAACCTAAAGACGTTGGAAGATTCGAAAAATGTTGCTGAAGATGTCAAGTCATTTGCAACAGATGATCCTGATGAACAACATTTACATGTGAATCAATAGTAGTTCTTTACTTCTTTTCTCTTTGGAAACTCGAACTGACAATA
>JAPEIP010000007.1:2292680-2308823 GCA_026120095.1 Capsicum chinense
TGCTCTTATTGCCACTAATAACAAAATCCTCAGGTTGGGAAACATAAACTTCCTCTTCCAAATCCCCATTTAGGAATGCAGATTTAACATCAAATTGATAAACAGGCCAGCTCAATTTAGCGTCCAAATATAAGAGTATTCTAACCGTTTCAAAATGAGCAACAAGTGAAAATGATTCATCGTAATCAACACCTTGATGTGGTGCATATCCCTTAGCTGCGAGCCTGGCTTTGTATCTCTGTATGCTCCCGTCTGCATAATGCTTGACTTTGAACTCCCATTTGAGTCCAATGGGTTTCTTTCCATCCGGTAAATTCACCAACTCCCATGTCTGGTTCTGCTCAATTGCTAGCATCTCCCACGAAAATTTAAACAGACCACACTGGGACAATCCTCATCCTCCCTGGCACGCCCCAATCGATTTTTGGCTCATAGCACGCCCGGACCCCGGGCCCACCCCTGAAACCCTGAGCTATAGCACACCGATTTAGCCCGAAAATGCCCAATTCGCCCTGTTTCGCCCGTTTATCCACCCAAATGGCCACGAAAATTTAAACGGACCACACTGGGATGATCCCCAACCTCCATGGCACGTCCCGATCGATTTTCAGCCTATAGCATGCCCGGACCCTAGGCCCAAACCTGAAACTGTGTGCAATAGCACACTGATTTGGCCCAAAAATGCCCCGTTCGCTCCGTTTCGCCCGTTTGTCCACCCAAATAGCCACAAAAATTTAAACGAACCATACTAGGACGATCCCCAACCTCCCTAGCACTCCCCAATAGATTTTTGGCCCACAGCACAACCAGACCCCGGGCCCACCCCCAAAATCATGGGCTATAGCACACCAATTTGGCCCAAAAATGCCTCGTTTGCGCTATTTCACCCGTTTGTCCACCTAAATAGCCACAAAAATTTAAACAGACCACACTGGGATGATCCCCAACCTCCCTGACATGCCCCGATTGATTTTTGGCCTATAGCACGCCCGGACCGTGGGCCCACCCCCAAAACTGTGGGCTATAGCACACTGATTTGGCAGGAAAATGACTCGTTCATGCCGTTTTGCCCGTTTCTCCACCCAAATGGCCACAAAAATTTTAACGGATCATACTGAAATGATCCCCAATCTCCCTGGCACACCCTGGTCGATTTTTGGCCCATAGCAGCCCGAACCTCGAGCCCACCCCCAAAACCGTGGGCTATAGCACACCGATTTGGCCCGAAAAAGCCTCGTTTGCACAGTTTCGCCCGTTTGTCCACCCAAATAGCAAAAAAAATTTAAACAAACCATACTAGGATGATCCCCAACCTCCCTGACATGCCCCGATCAATTTTTGGCCTACAGCACGCCCGGACCTGGGGCCCACCCCCAAAATCGTGGGTTATAACACACCGATTTAGCTCGAAAATGCCCCATTCCCACAGTTTCGTCCGTTTGCCCACCCAAATGACCAAAAAAATTTAAACGAACCACACTAGGATAATCCCTAACCTCGCTGGCATGCCCCGGTCAATTTTCAACCCATAGCACACCCAAACCCTGAGCCTACCCCCAAAACCGTGGGCTATAGCACATCAATTTAGCCCAAAAATGCCTCGTTCACGCTGTTCGCCTATTTATCCACCCAAATAGCCACAAAAATTTAAACGAACCACACTGGGATGATCTCTAACCTCCCCGACAAGCCTCAATCAATTTTTGGCCCACAGCACGCCTGACTCCCGGGTCTACCCCCTAAACGGTGGGCTATAGCACACCTATTTGACCCAAAAATGCCCCATTATGGACGTTTTTGCCCGTTTGTCCACCCAAATGGCCACGAAAATTTAAACGGACCACACTAGGACGATTCCCAGCCTCCCTAGAATGCTCGGGTCAATTTTCAGCCCACAACATGCCTGGACCACGAGCCCACCCCCAAAATTGTGGGCTATAACACACCGATTTGGCTCGAAAATGACCCATTCATTTCGTTTTGCCCGATTATCCACCCAAATAGCCATGAAAATTTAAACGAACCATACTGGGATGATCTCCAGCCTCCCTAGCACGCCTGGACCTCGAGCCTATCCCCAAAACGATGGGCTATAGCACATTGATTTGGCTCAAAAATGCCCCGTTCGCGCCATTTCGCCCATCTGTCCACCCAAATGGCCACAAAAATTTAATGGAACACTGGGATGATCCCTAACCTCCCTAGAATGCCCCGATCAATTTTTGACCCACAACACGCCTGAACCTTGGGCCTAGCCCCAAAACCGTGGGTTATAGTACACCGATTTGGCTTGAAAATGCCCCGTTCGCATCGTTTTGCCTGTCTGTCCACCCAAATAGCCACTAAAATTTAAACGAATCATACTAAAACAATCCCCAACCTCCCTGGTATGCGCCGATCAATTTTTGACCTATAGCACACCTGGACCCCGGGCCCACCCCCAAAACCGTGGGCTATAGCACACCAATTTAGACTAAAATGGCCCATTCGCGCCGTTTCACCCATTTGTCCACCTAAATGGCTACGAAAATCGAAACGGACCACACTGGGATGAGCCCTAACCCCCTAGCACGCCCCAATCAATTTTCAGCCCACAGCATGTCCGGACCCTGGGCCCACCCTCAAAACCGTGGGCTATAAAATACCGATTTGGATCAAAAACACCTCGTTCGCACCATTTTTCCCATTTGTCTACCAAAATGGCCACAAAAATTTAAACGGAACATACTAAGACGATCTCTAACCTCCTTGGCATGCTCCATTAAATTTTTGGCCTACAGCACGCTCGAACGCCTGCCCACCCCCGTAATTGTGGGCTATAGCACACCGATTTGGCCCGAAAAATGCCCTCTTCTCACCGTTTCACCCATTTGTCCACCAAACTGGCCACAAAAATTTAAACGAACCACACTGGGATGATCCACAACCTCCCTGACACGCTCCGATCAATTTTTAGACCACAGCACGCTCGGACCCCAAGCCCACCACCAAAACTGTGGGCTATAGCACATTGATTTGGCTCGAAAATGCCCCGTTCGTGCTATTTTGCCCGTTTGTCCACCCAAATAGAACAAAAATTTAAATGGACCATACAGGGACGATCCCCAACCTCCCTGGCATGCCTTGGTTGATTTTCGGCCCACAGCATGCCCAAACCCCGAGCCCACCCCCGAAACGGTGGGCTATAACACACCTATTTAGCCCAAAAATTCCCTGTTCGGGCTATTTTTGCCCATTTGTCCACTCAAATGGCCACAAAAATTTAAACGAACCACATTGGGACGATCCCCAACCTCCCTAGAATGTTTGGGTCGATTTTTGGCTAACAGCACGCCCGAACCTTGGGCCCACCCCCAAAACAGTAGGTTATAGCACACCGATTTGTCCTAAAAATGACCCGTTCGCGCCGTGTTGCCCGTTTGTCCACCCAAATAGCCACAAATATTTAAGCAGACCACACTGGGACAATCCTCAACCTCCCTGACATGCCCCGATTGTCCTGAAAATGACCCGATCGCGCCGTTTTTGCCCATTTGTCCACTCAAATGGCCACAAAAATTTAAACGAACCACACTAGGACGATCCCCAACCTCCCTAGAATGCCCGGGTCAATTTTTGGCTAACAGCCCGCCCGAACCTCGGGCCCACCCCTAAAACCATGGGTTATAGCACATTGATTTGTCCCGAAAATGACCCGTTCGCGCCATTTTGTCCGTTTGTCCACCCAAATAGCCACAAACATTTAAGCAGACCACACTGGATAATCCCCAACCTCCCTCACATGCCCCAATTGATTTTCAGCCCATAGGACGCCCGTACCCTGGGCCCACACCCAAAACCGTGGGCTATAGCATATCGATTTGGCCCAAAAATGCCTCGTTTGTGCTGTTTCGCCCATTTGTCCACCCAAATGGCCACGAAAATTTAAATGGACCACACTAGGATTATCCCCAACCTCCGTAGAGCGCGCCAGTCAATTTTTAGCCTACAACACGCCTGGACCCTAGGCCTACCCCGAAACTGTGGGCTATAGCATACCTATTTAGCCCGAAAACACCTTGTTCGCGCTGTTTCGCCTGTTTGTCCACCCAAATGGACACCAAAATTTAAACGGACCATACTGGAATGATCCCCAACCTCCTTGGCATGCCCCGATCAATTTTTGGCCCATAGAACGCCTGGACCCTGGGATCACCCCCAAAATCGTGGGCTATAGAACAGCGAATTGGCCCAAAAATGCCCCGTTCGGCTGATTTGCCCGTTTGTCCACCCAAATGGCCACAAAAATTTAAACGGACCACACTAAAATGATCCCAACCTCCCTGGCATGCCTCGATTGATTCTCAGCCCACAGAACGCCTGGACCTTGGGCTCACCCCCAAAATCGTAGGCTATAGAACACCGATTTGGCTCAAAAATGCCCCGTTCGCACCGTTTTGCCCGTTTGCCCACATAAATGGCAGCAAAAATTTAAACAGACCACACTTGGATGATATCTAAGCTTCCTGGCATGCCCCGGTCAATTTTTTGCCCACAGCATGCTCGAAACCTGGCCTACTCTCGAAATCGTGGGCTGCAGCACATTGATTTGGCCCAAAAATGCTCCCTTCTCACCGTTTCACCCGTTTGTATACCTAAATGGCTATGAAAATTTAAACGGACCACACTGGGATGATCCACAACCACCCTGGTATACCTTGATCAATTTTCAACCCATAGTATGCCTGTACCCCGAGCCTACCCCCAAAATTGGGGGCTATAGCACACCGATTTGGCTCGAAAATGCCCCGTTCGCACCATTTTGCTTGTTTGTCCACCTAAATGGCCACAAAAATTTAAACGAACCATACTGGGTTGATCCCCAACCTCCCTAGCATGCCCTGATCAATTTTTACCCCACAACAAACTCGGAACCCGGGCCCACCCCCAAAACTGTGGGCTATGGCTCACCGATTTGGCCCGAAAATGCCTCATTCGGGCCATTTTGCCCGTTTATCCACCCAAATAGTGACAAAAATTTAAACGACCCACACTGGGAAGATCCCCAACCTCCCTGGGATGCCCTGGTTTATTTTTAGCCTATAGCACAGTCGGACCCCGGGCACACCCCCAAAATCGTGGGCTATGGCTCACCGATTTGGCCCGAAGATGTTTCTCCTGTTTGTCCACCTAAATGTCTACAAAAATTTAAATGGATCACACTGGGATGATCCCCAACCTCTATGGCATGCCTCAGTCGATTTTCAGCCCACAGCACGCCCAAATCCCAAGCCCACCCCCAAAATCGTGAGCTATAGCACATCGATTAGGCCCGAAAATGCCCTGTTTGGGCTGTTTCGCACGTTTGTCCACCTAAATGGCCATAAAATTAAAATGGACTAGAATGGGATGATCCTCAACCTCCCTAGCACGCCCCAATCGATATTTGGCCCACAACACGCTCGAACCCCGGGCCCACCCCAAAATCGTGGTGTATTACACACCGATTTGGGATAAAACACTCCGCTAGTGCCGTTTCGCCCGTTTGTCCATCCAAATAGCCACGAAAATTTAAATAAACCATACTGGGATGATCCCCAACCTCCCTGGCAATGCTCGGATCGATTTTCAGCTCACAGCACGCTTGGACCCTCGGCCCACCCCCAAAATCGTAGGCTATAGCACACCAATTTAGGCTGAAAATGCCCTGTTCATGCCGTTTCGCCCATTTTTCCACCAAAATGGCAACAAAAATTTAAACAGACTACACTAGGATGATCCCGAACCTCCTTGGCATACCCCGATCAATTTTTAGCCTGCAGCATACCTGGATCCCTGGCCCACCCCCAAAATCGTGGGCTATAGCACACCGATTTTGCTCCAAAATGCTCCGTTCATGTAGTTTTGCCCGTTTGTCCACCCAAATTGCCACAAAAATTTAAACGGACCATACTGGGATGATCCCTAACATTTCTGGCATGCCCCGATCAATTTTGGACCAACAACATGCTCGCACCCCTAGCCCACCCCCAAAACTGCAGGCTATAGTACACTGATTTGGCCTGAAAATATCTCATTCGCACCGTTTCTCCTGTTTGTCCACCCAAATGGATACGAATATTTAAACAGACAACACTGGGATGATCCCCAGCCTCCCTTGCACGCTTTGATCATTTTTCAGCCCACAGAATGCCTGTACCCCAGGCCCACCCCTAAATTCATAGGCCATAGCACACCGATTTGGCTAAAAACAACCCGTTCGCACCGTTTCGCTCGTTTGTCCACCTAAATGGCCACAAAAATTTTAACAGACCATACTAGAATGATCCGCAACCTCCCTGGCATGCTCTGATCGATTTTCATCCCTTAGCACACCTGGACCTCAGGCTCGCCCCCAAAACCGAGGGCTACAATACACCAATTTGGGCCGAAAATACCCCTTTCGCATCGTTTTGCCCGTTTGTCCACCCAAATGGCTACGAAAATTTAAACAGACCACACTGGGATGATCCACAACCTCCCTGGCACTCCTCGGTCAATTTTTGACCCACAGCACGCCCAAACCCTGGGCCCACCCTAAAATCGTAGGCTATAGCATACCGATTTGGCCCAAAAATGCCCCATTCATCCCGTTTTGCCCGTTTGTCCACCCAAATTGCCATAAAATTTAAACGGAGCATACTGGGATGATCCTAACCTCCCTGGCATGCCCGAATCAATTTTTCTCCCACAGTACTCCTGGACCCTGGGCCCACCCCTGAAACTGTGGTCTATAGCACACCGATTTGGCCTAAAATTACCCCGTTTGCGTTGTTTTGCCGGTTTGTCCGCCCAAATGGCTACGAATATTTAAACAGACCATACTGGGATGATCCCCAACCTCTCTGGCATACCCCGGTCAATTTTTAACCCACAGCACGCCCTGACCCCGGGCTCACCCCCAAAACCGTGGGCTATAGCACGCCGATTTAGCCCAAAAATGCCTCATTCACGTTGTTTCGTCTGTTTGTCCACCTAAATTGCCATGAAAATTTACACGAACCACACTGGGATGATTCCCAACCTTCCTAGCATGCGCCGATTGATGTTTGGCCAACAGCATGCCCGGGCCCCAGGCCCACCCCCGAAACTGTGGGCTGTACCACACCGATTTGGCACGAAAATACCTCGTTCGTGCCGTTTCGCCCGTTTATCCACCCAAATGGCCACGAAGATTTAAACGGACCACACTGAGATGATCCCCAACCTTCTTGGCACGTCCCGATCGATTTTTGGCCCACAGCACGCCCGGACCCCGGGCCTAAACCTAAAACTGTGTGCAATAGCACATCGATTTGGCCTGAAATTGCCCCGTTTATGCCATTTCACCGGTTTGTCCGTCCAAATGGCTACGAATATTTAAACGGACCATACTGGGATAATCTCAACCTCCCTGGCATACCCCGATCAATTTTTTACCCACAACACGCCCTAACCCCGGGTCCACACCCAAAACCGTAGGCTATAGCACACCAATTTAACCCAAAAATGTCTCGTTCGCGCTGTTTCGCCTGTTTGTCCACCCAAATTGCCATGAAAATTTACACGAACCGCACTGGGATGATTCTCAACCTTTCTAGCATGCGCCGATTAATGTTTGGCCCACAGCATGCCTGGGCCCCGGGCCCACCCCCAACACTGTGGGCTGTAGTACACCGATTTGGCCCAAAAATACCCCGTTCGTGCCGTTTCGCCCGTTTGTCCACCCAAATGGCCATGAAAATTTAAACGGACCATTCTGGGATGATCCCCAACCTCCTTGGAATGTCCCGATCGATTTTTGACCCACAGCATGCCCGAACCCCGAGCTTAAACCAGAAACTGTGCGCAATAGCACACCGATTTAGCCCAAAAATACCCCGTTCTCACCGTTTCGCTCGTTTGTCCTCTGAAATGGCCACAAAAATTTAAACGGACCACACTGGAATGATCTACAACCTCCCTGGAATGCTCGGATCAATTTTTAGACCACAGCACGCCCGGACCCCAAGCCCACAACCAAAACTGTGGGCTATAGCACACTGATTTGGCCTGAAAATGCCCCGTTCGTGCTATTTTGCCCGTTTGTCCACCCAAATGGAACAAAAATTTAAACGGACCATACAGGGATAATCTCCAACCTCCCTAGCATGCCTTGGTCAATTTTTAGCCCACAGCACGCCCGAACCCCGGGCCCACCCCCAAAACAGTGGGCTATAGCACACCTATTTGGCCCAAAAATGCCTCGTTCGCGTTGTTTCGTCTGTTTGTCCACCTAAATTGCCATGAAAATTTACACGAACCGCACTGGGACGATTCCCAACCTTCCTAGCATACGCCGATTGATGTTTGGCCAACAGCATGCCTGGGCCCCCGGCCCACCCCCGAAACTGTGGGCTGTACCACACCAATTTGGCACGAAAATACCCCGTTCGTGCCGTTTCGCCCGTTTATCCACCCAAATGGCCACGAAGATTTAAACGGACCACACTGAGATGATCCCCAACCTTCTTGGCACGTCTCGATCGATTTTTGGCCCACAGAACGCCCAGACCCCGGGCCTAAACCTAAAACTGTGCGCAATAGCACATCGATTTGGCCTGAAATTGCCTCGTTTATGCCATTTCACCGGTTTGTCCGCCCAAATGGCTACGAATATTTAAACGGGCCATACTGGAAAAATTCCCAACCTTTCTAGCATGCGTCGATTGATGTTTGGCCCACAGCATGCCTGGGCCCTGGGCCCACCCCCAACACTGTGGGCTGTAGTACACCGATTTGACCCAAAAATACCCCGTTCGTTCTGTTTCGCCCGTTTGTCCACCCAAATGGCCATGAAAATTTAAACGGACCATAATGGGATGATCCCCAACCTCCTTGGAACATCCCGATCGATTTTTGACCCATAGCACGCCCGGACCCCGAGCTCAAACCAAAAACTGTGCACAATAGCACACCGATTTAGCCCAAAAATGCCCCGTTCGCACCGTTTTGCTCGTTTGTCCTCCCAAATGGCCACAAAAATCTAAACGGACCACACTGGAATGATCTACAACCTCCCCTGGCACGCTCCGATCAATTTTTAGACCACAGCACGCCCGGACCCCAAGCCCACCACCAAAACTGTGGGGTATTGCACACTGATTTGGCCCGAAAATGCCCCGTTCGTGCTATTTTGCCCGTTTGTCCTCTCAAATGGAACAAAAATTTAAACGAACCATACAGGGATGATCCCCAACCTGCCTGGCATGCCTTGGTCGATTTTCGGCCCACATCACGCTCGAACCCTGGGCCCACCCCCAAAACGGTGGGCTATAGCACACCTATTTGGCCTAAAAATGCCTCGTTCGCGTTGTTTCGTCTGTTTGTCCACCTAAATTGCCATGAAAATTTACACGAACCGCACTGGGATGATTCCCAACATTCCTAGCATGCGCTGATTGATGTTTGGCCAACAACATGCCCGAGCCCCAGGCCCACCCCCGAAACTGTGGGTTGTACCACACCGATTTGGAACGAAAATACCTCGTTCGTGCCGTTTCGCACGTTTATCCACCCAAATGGCCACGAAGATTTAAACGGACCATACTGAGATGATCCCCAACCTTCTTGGAATGTCCCGATCGATTTTTGGCCCACAGCACGCCCGGACCCCGGGCCCAAACCTAAAACTGTTCGCAATAGCACATCGATTTGGCCTGAAATTGCCTCGTTTATGCCATTTCACCGGTTTGTCCGCCCAAATGGCTACGAATATTTAAACGGACCATACTGGGACAATCTCAACCTCCCTGGCATACCCTGGTCAATTTTTTACCCACAGCATGCCCTAACCCCAGGTCCACACCCAAAACCGTAGGCTATAGCACACCGATTTAGCCCAAAAATGCCTCGCTCGCGCTGTTTCGCCTGTTTGTCCACCCAAATTGCCATGAAAATTTACACAAACTGTACTGGGATGATTCCCAACCTTTCTACCATGCGCCGATTGATGTTTGGCCCACAGCATGCCTGGGCCCCGAGCCCACCCCCAACACTGTGGGCTGTAGTACACCGATTTGGCCCAAAAATACCCCGTTCGTGCTGTTTTGCCCGTTTGTCTACCCAAATGGCCATGAAAATTTAAATGGACCATACTGGGATGATCCCCAACCTCCTTGGAATGTGCCGATCGATTTTTGACCCACAGCATGCCCGGACCCCGAGCTCAAACCAGAAACTGTGCGCAATAGCACACCGATTTGCCCTAAAATGCGTCGTTCGCACCGTTTCGCTCGTTTGTCCTCCCAAATGGCCACAAAAATTTAAACGGACCACACTGGAATGATCCCCTCCTTCCTGGCATGCCCCTATCAATTTTTGACCCACAGCACATCCGAACCCTGAGCCCACCCCTAAAACCGTGGGCTATAGCACACTAATTTGGCCCGAAAATGCCCCGTTCGTGCTATTTTGCCCGTTTGTCCACCCAAATGGAACAAAAATTTAAACGGACCATACAGGGATGATCCCCAACCTCCCTGTTATGCCTTGGTCAATTTTCGACCCACAGCACATCGAACCCCGGGCCCACCCCCAAAACGGTGGGCTATAGCACACCTATTTGGCCTAAAAATTTCTTTTTCGGGCTATTTTCGCCCATTTGTCCACTCAAATGGCCACAAATATTTAAACGAACCATACTGGGAGGATCCCCAACCTCCCTAGAATGCCCGAGTCGATTTTTGGCTAACAGCACGCCCGAACCTTGGGCCCACCCCCAAAACCGTGGGTTATAGCAAACTGATTTGTCCTAAAAATGAACCATTCGCGCTATTTTACCCATTTGTCCACCCAAATAGCCACAAATATTTAAGCAGACCATACTGGGACAATCCCCAACCTGCCTGACATGCCCCGATTGTCTCGAAAATGACCCGTTCGCGCCATTTTCGCCCATTTGTCCACTCAAATGGCAACAAAAATTTAAACGAACCACACTGGCATGATCCCTAACCTCCCTAGAATGGCCGGGTTGATTTTTGGCTAACAGCACACCCGAACCTTAGGCCCACCCCTAAAACCGTGGGTTTTAGCACACCGATTTGTCCCAAAAATGACCCGTTCGTGCCATTTTGTCCGTTTGTCCACCCAAATAGCCACAAACATTTAAGCAGACCACATTGGGACAATCCCCAACCTTCCTAACATGCCCCAATTGATTTTCAGCCCATAGGACGCCCGGACCCTGGGCCCACACCCAAAATCCGCTACAGCATATCGATTTGGCCCAAAAATGCCCCATTTGTGCTGTTTCGCCCATTTGTTCACCCAAATGGCCACAAAAATTTAAATGGACCACACTAGGATTATCCCCAACCTCCCTAAAATACGCCAGTCAATTTTTAGCCTACAACACGCCTGGACCCTAGGCCTACCCCTAAAACTGTGGGCTATAGCATACCGATTTAGCCCAAAAACACCTTGTTCATGCTGTTTTGCCTGTTTGTCCACCCAAATGGACACCAAAATTTAAAAAGACCATACTAGAATGATCCCCAACCTCCTTGGCATGCCCCGATCAATTTTTGGCCCATAGAACGCCTGGACCCCGGGATCACCCCCAAAATCGTGGGCTATAGAACACCGAATTGGCCCAAAAATGCCCCGTTCGCGCTATTTTGCCCGTTTGTCCACCCAAATGGCCACTAAAATTTAAACGCACACTAAAATGATCCCAACGTCCCTGGCATGCCTCGATTGATTCTTAGCACGCCTGGACCTTGGGCTCACCCCCAAAATCGTGGGCTATAGATCACCGATTTGGCCCGAAAATTCCCCTTTGCACCGTTTTGCCCATTTGTCCATATAAATGGCAGAAAAAATTTAAACAGACTACACTTGGATGATATCTAAGCTTCCTGGCATGCCCCGGTCAATTTTTTGCCCACAGCATGCTCGGACCTTGGCCTACTCTCAAAATCGTGGGCTGTAGCACATTGATTTGGCTCGAAAATGCTCCCTTCTCACCGTTTCACCCGTTTGTATACCTAAATGGCTATGAAAATTTAAACGGACCATACTGGGACAATCCACAACCACCCTGGTATGCCTCGATCAATTTTCAACCCACAGCATGTCTGTACCCCTAGCCTACCCCCAAAACTGGGGGCTATAGCACACCGATTTGGCTCGAAAATGCCCCATTCACGCCATTTTGCCTGTTTATCCACCTAAATGGCCACAAAAATTTAAACGAACCATACTGGGATGATCCCCAACCTCCTTAGCACGCCTCGGTCAATTTTTACCCTACAACAAACTTGGAACCCGGGCCCACCCCCAAAACTGTGGGCTATGGCTCACCGATTTGGCCTGAAGATGCCTCATTCGCGCCGTTTCGCCGGTTTATCCACCCAAATAGTGACAAAAATTTAAACAAAACACACTGGGAAGATCCCCAACCTCCCTGGGATGCCCTGGTTTATTTTCAGCCTATAGCACAGTCGGACCCCGGGCACACCCCCAAAATCGTGGGCTATGGCTCACCGATTTGGCCCGAAGATGTTTCTCCCGTTTGTCCACCTAAATGGCTACATAAATTTAAATGGATCACACTGGGATGATCCCCAACCTCTCTGGCATGCCCCAGTCGATTTTCAGCCTACAGCACGCCCAAATCCTAAGCCCACCCCCAAAACCGTCGGCTATAGAACATCGATTAGGCCCGAAAATGCCTGTTGGGCTGTTTCGCACGTTTGTCCAACACTGGGATGATCCCCATCCTCCCTTGCATGCTTCGATCATTTTTTAGCCCACAGAATGTCTGTACCCCAGGCCCACCCCAGAATTCATAGGCCATAGCACACCGATTTGGCTAAAAACGACCCATTCACGCCGTATCGCTCGTTTGTCCACCTAAATGGCCACAAAAATTTTAACAGACCATACTAGGATGATCCACAACCTCCCTGGCATGCTCCGATCAATTTTCATCCCTCAACACACCCAGACCTTGGGCCCGCCCCCAAAACCGAGAGCTACAATACACCAATTTGGGCCAAAAATACCCTTTTCACATCGTTTCGCCCGTTTGTCCACCCAAATGGCTACGAAAATTTAAACAGACCATACTGGTATGATCCACAACCTCCCTGGCACTCCTCGGTCAATTTTTCACCCACAACACGCCCAAACCCTGGGCCCACCCCTAAAATCGTGGGCTATAACATACCGATTTGGCCCAAAATGCCCCATTCATCCCGTTTTACCTGGTTGTCCACCCAAATTGCCATAAAAATTTAAACGGAACATACTGGGATGATCCTAACCTCCCTGGCATGCCCCGATCGATTTTTCGCCCACAGCACTCCTGGACCCCAGGCCCACCCCCAAAACTGTGATCTATAGCACACCGATTTGGCCCGAAATTGCCCCGTTTGCATTGTTTTGTTGGTTTGTTTGCCCAAATGGCTACGAATATTTAAACGAACCATACTAGGATGATCCCCAACCTCCCTGGAATACCCCGGTCAATTTTTGACACACAGCACGCCCTGACCCCGGGCCCACCCCCAAAATCGTGGGCTATAGCACACCAATTTAGCACAAAAATGCCTCATTCGCGTTGTTTCGCCTGTTTGTCCACCTAAATTGCCATGAAAATTTACACGAACCGCACTGGGATGATTCCCAACCTTCCTAGCATGCGCCAATTGATGTTTGGCCAACAGCATGCCCGGGCCCCAGGCCCACCCCCAAAACTGTGGGTTGTAGCACACCGATTTGGCACGAAAATACCCTGTTCAAGTAGTTTCGCCCGTTTGTCCACCCAAATGGCCACAAAGATTAAACGGGCCACACTGGGATGATCCCCAACCTCCTTAGCATGTCCTGATCAATTTTTGGCCCACAGCACCCCGGACCCTGGGCCCAAACCTGAAACTGTGCTCAATAGCACACCGATTTAGCCTGAAATTGCCCCGTTTATGCCATTTCACCGGTTTGTCCGCCCAAATGCCTACGAATATTTAAACGGACCATACTGGGACAATCTCAACCTCCCTGGCATACCCCGGTCAATTTTTTACCCACAGCATGCCCTAATCCCAGGTCCACACCCAAAACCGTAGGCTATAGCACACCGATTTAGCCCAAAAATGCCTCGTTCGCGCTGTTTCGCCTGTTTGTCCACCCAAATTGCCATGAAAATTTACACAAACTGCACTGGGATGATTCCCAACCTTTCTACCATGCGCCGATTGATGTTTGGCCCACAGCATGCCTGGGCCCCGAGCCCACCCCCAACACTGTGGGCTGTAGCACGCCGATTTAACCCAAAAATATCCCGTTCGTGCCGTTTCACCCGTTTGTCTATCCAAATGGCCACGAAAATTTAAACGAACCATACTGGGATGATCCCCAACCTCCTTGGAATGTGCCGATCGATTTTTGACCCACAGCATGCCCGAACCCCGAGCTCAAACCAGAAACTGTGCGCAATAGCACACCGATTTAGCCCTAAAATGCGTCGTTCGCACCGTTTCGCTCGTTTGTCCTCCCAAATGGCCACAAAAATTTAAACGGACCACACTGGAATGATCCCCTCCTTCCTGGCACGCTCCTATCAATTTTTGACCCACAACACATCCGAACCCTGAGCCCACCCCTAAAACCGTGGGATATAGCACACCGATTTAGCCCAAAAATACCCCGTTCGCGTCGTTTTGCTTGTTTATCCACCCAAATAGCGAAAACAATTTAAACGAATCATAATAGGATGATCCCAAACCTCCTTGGCATGCCCCGATCAATTTTTCGCCTACAGCACGCCCGAACCCTAGGCCCACCCTCAAAACCATAGGTTATAGCACACCAATTTGGCCCAAAAATGCCCCGTTTGTGTCATTTCGCCCGTTTGTCCACCTAAATAGCCACAAAAATTTAAACACACTATACTAGGCTGATCCTCAACCTCTCTGACATACCTCAATCAATTTTTGGCCCATAGCCCACCCCCGAAACTGAAGGCTATAGCACACTGATTTGGCTAGAAAATGACTCGTTCTTGCTGTTTTGCCCGTTTGTCCACACAAATGGCCACGAAAATTTTAACGAACCATACTGGGATGATCCCCAATCTCTCTGGCACGTCCCAGTTGATTTTTGGACCATAGCATGCCCGAACCCCGAGTCCACCCCTGAAACCGTGGGCTATAGCACACCGATTTGACCCCAAAATACTCCCTTCTCGCCGTTTCACCCATTTGTATACCTAAATGGCAATAAAAATTTAAACGGACCACACTGGGATGATCTACAACCTCCATGGTACATCTCGATCAATTTTTGACCCACAGCATGCTTGTAACCTGAGCTTACCCCCAAAACTAGGGGCTATAGCAAGCCGATTGGGCACGAAAATGCCCTGTTCGCGCCATTTTGCCTGTTTGTCCACCTAAATAGCCACAAAAATTTAAATGGACCATCCTGGGATGATCCCCAACCTCCCTACCACGCCCGGTCAATTTTTACCCTATGACAAACTCAAACCCCCAGCCCACACCCAAAACTGTGGGCTATGGCTCACCGATTTAGCCTGAAGATGCCTCATTCATGCCGTTTCGCCCGTTTGTCCACCCAAATAGTGACAAAAATTAAACGAACCATACTAGGATAATCCCCAACTTCCTTGGGATTCCTTGGTTTATTTTTAGCCTATTGCACTTCGGACCCCGGGCCCACCCCCAAAATCGTAGGTTATGGCTCACCGATTTGGCCCGAAGATGTTTCTCCCATTTGTCCACCCAAATGGCTACAAAAAATTAAATGGACCACACTGGGATGATCCCCAACCTTCCTGGCATGCCCCAATCGATTTTCAGCCCACAGCACACCCAAATCCCAAGCCCACCCCCAAAACCGTGGGCTATAGCATATCGATTAGGCCCAAAAATGCCCTGTTAGCGCCGTTTCACATGTTTGTCCACCTAAATGGCCATAAAAATTTGAATGGACAAGAATGGGATGATCTTCAACCTCCATAGCATGCCCCAATTGATTTTCGGCCCACAGCACGCTCGGACCCCGAGCCTACCCCCAAAACCGTGGGCTATTGCATACCAATTTGGGATGAAACACTCCGCTAGTGCCGTTTCGACCGTTTGT
>JAPEIP010000007.1:2308923-2333812 GCA_026120095.1 Capsicum chinense
CTAAAATGCGTCGTTCGCACCGTTTCGCTCGTTTGTCCTCCCAAATGGCCACAAAAATTTAAACGGACCACACTGGAATGATCCCCTCCTTCCTGGCACGCTCCTATCAATTTTTGACCCACAACACATCCGAACCCTGAGCCCACCCCTAAAACCGTGGGATATAGCACACCGATTTAGCCCAAAAATACCCCGTTCGCGTCGTTTTGCTTGTTTATCCACCCAAATAGCGAAAACAATTTAAACGAATCATAATAGGATGATCCCAAACCTCCTTGGCATGCCCCGATCAATTTTTCGCCTACAGCACGCCCGAACCCTAGGCCCACCCTCAAAACCATAGGTTATAGCACACCAATTTGGCCCAAAAATGCCCCGTTTGTGTCATTTCGCCCGTTTGTCCACCTAAATAGCCACAAAAATTTAAACACACTATACTAGGCTGATCCTCAACCTCTCTGACATACCTCAATCAATTTTTGGCCCATAGCCCACCCCCGAAACTGAAGGCTATAGCACACTGATTTGGCTAGAAAATGACTCGTTCTTGCTGTTTTGCCCGTTTGTCCACACAAATGGCCACGAAAATTTTAACGAACCATACTGGGATGATCCCCAATCTCTCTGGCACGTCCCAGTTGATTTTTGGACCATAGCATGCCCGAACCCCGAGTCCACCCCTGAAACCGTGGGCTATAGCACACCGATTTGACCCCAAAATACTCCCTTCTCGCCGTTTCACCCATTTGTATACCTAAATGGCAATAAAAATTTAAACGGACCACACTGGGATGATCTACAACCTCCATGGTACATCTCGATCAATTTTTGACCCACAGCATGCTTGTAACCTGAGCTTACCCCCAAAACTAGGGGCTATAGCAAGCCGATTGGGCACGAAAATGCCCTGTTCGCGCCATTTTGCCTGTTTGTCCACCTAAATAGCCACAAAAATTTAAATGGACCATCCTGGGATGATCCCCAACCTCCCTACCACGCCCGGTCAATTTTTACCCTATGACAAACTCAAACCCCCAGCCCACACCCAAAACTGTGGGCTATGGCTCACCGATTTAGCCTGAAGATGCCTCATTCATGCCGTTTCGCCCGTTTGTCCACCCAAATAGTGACAAAAATTAAACGAACCATACTAGGATAATCCCCAACTTCCTTGGGATTCCTTGGTTTATTTTTAGCCTATTGCACTTCGGACCCCGGGCCCACCCCCAAAATCGTAGGTTATGGCTCACCGATTTGGCCCGAAGATGTTTCTCCCATTTGTCCACCCAAATGGCTACAAAAAATTAAATGGACCACACTGGGATGATCCCCAACCTTCCTGGCATGCCCCAATCGATTTTCAGCCCACAGCACACCCAAATCCCAAGCCCACCCCCAAAACCGTGGGCTATAGCATATCGATTAGGCCCAAAAATGCCCTGTTAGCGCCGTTTCACATGTTTGTCCACCTAAATGGCCATAAAAATTTGAATGGACAAGAATGGGATGATCTTCAACCTCCATAGCATGCCCCAATTGATTTTCGGCCCACAGCACGCTCGGACCCCGAGCCTACCCCCAAAACCGTGGGCTATTGCATACCAATTTGGGATGAAACACTCCGCTAGTGCCGTTTCGACCGTTTGTCCAGCCAAATGGCCACAAAAATTTAAATATACTATACTGGGATGATCCCCAACCTCCCTGGCATGCTCGGATCAATTTTTGGCCCATAGCACGCTTGGACCCTGGGCCTACCCCCGAATTCATAGGCTATAGCACACCGATTTAGGTCAAAAATGCCCAGTTCATGTCGTTTCGCTCGTTTTTCCACCAAAATGGCAACAAAAATTTAAACAGACCACACTAGAATGATCCTGAACCTCCTTGGCATGCCCCAGTCAATTTTTGTCCCGCAACACGCCTGGATCCCTGGCCCACCCCCAAAACCGTGGGCTATAGCACACCAATTTTGCTCCAAAATGCCCCATTCGCGTAGTTTTGCCCGTTTGTCCACCCAAATTGCCATAATAATTTAAACTGACCATACTGGGATGATTCCCAACATTTATGGCACGCCCCGATAAATTTTTGACCAACAGCACACTCGCACTTTGAGCCCACCCCTAAAACCGTAGGCTATAGTGTGCTGATTTGGCCTGAAAATATCCCATTCGCGTCGTTTCGCTCATTTGTCCACCCAAATGGATACGAATATTTAAACAGACAACACTGGGATGATCCCCAGCCTCCCTTGCATGCTTAGATCATTTTTTGGGCCACAGAATGCCTGTAACTCAGGCCCACCCCTGAATTCATAGGCCATAGCACACCGATTTGGCTAAAAACGACTCGTTCGCGTCGTTTCGCCCGTTTGTCCACCCAAATAGCCACAAAAATTTTAACAGACCATACTACGACAATCCGTAAGCTTCCTGGCATACTCCAATCGATTTTCATCCCTCAGCATGTCCAAACCTCGGGCCCGCCCCCAAAATCGTGGGCTATAATACACCAATTTAGGCCAAAAATACCCCGTTCGCATCGTTTCGCTCGTTTGTCCATCCAAATAGCTACTAAAATTTAAACAGACCACACTGGGATGATCCACAACCTCCCTGGCATGTCTCGATCAATTTTGGCCCACAGCACGCCCAAACCCTGGGCCCACCCCCAAAATCATGGGCTATAGCATACCGATTTAGCCCAAAAATGCCCCGTTCACGCCGTTTTGCCCGTTTGTCCACCCAAATTGCCATAAAAATTTAAATGGAACACACTGGGATGATCCTAACCACCCTGGCATGCCCCGATTTATTTTTGGCCCACAGCACTCCCGAACCCCGAGCTCACCCCCAAAACTGTGGTCTCTAGCACACCGATTTGGCCCGAAATTGCCCCGTTTGTGCCACTTCGCCGATTTGTCCACCCAAATGGCTACAAATATTTAAACGGAACATACTGGAACGATCCCTAACCTCCCTAGCATACCCCGATCAATTTTTGACCCACATCACGCCCTGACCCCGAGCCCACCCCCTAAACTGTGGGCTATAGCACACCGATTTGGCCCAAAAATGCCTCGTTCGCTCTTTTTCGCTCGTTTATCCACCCAAATTTCCATGAACCGCACTGGGATGATTCCCAACCTTCCTAGCATGCGCCGATTGATGTTTGGCCCATAGCATGCCCGGGCCCTGGGCCCACCCCTAAAACTGTGGGCTATAGCACACCGATTTGGCCCGAGAATACCTGGTTCGTGCCGTTTCGCCCATTTGTCCACCCAAACGGCCACAAAAATTTAAATGGACCATACTGGGATGATCCCCAACCTCCTTAGAATGTCCTGATCAATTTTTGACCTTCAGCACTCCCGGACCCCAAGCTCAAACCAGAAACTGTGCGCAATACCACACCGATTTGGCCCAAAAATGCTACGTTCCCACTATTTCGCTCGTTTGTCCTCCAAATGGCCACGAAAATTTAAACGAACCAGACTGGAACGATCCCCACCTCCCTATTACGTACTTATGATTTTCGACCCACGACACGCCCGAACCCCGAGCCCACTCCTAAAACTATGGGATATAGCACATCAATTTGGCCAAAAAATACACCGTTCACGCCATTTCACCTGTTTGTCCACCCAAATAGCAAAAATAATTTAAACAAACCATACTAGGATGATCCCCAACCTCCCTGGCAGCCCCAATCAATTTTAGGCCTACAGCACGCCCGGACCCTGGGCCCACCCCCAAAACCATGGGTTATAGCACACCAATTTGGCCCAAAAATGCCCCGTTTGCGCTATTTTGCCCGTTTGTCCACCTAAATAGCCAGAAAAATTTAAATAGACCACACTGGGATGATCCCCAACCTCCCTGACATGCCTCGATCGATTTTTGGCCCATAGCACGCCCGGACCATGGGCCCACCCCCGAAACCGTGGGTTATAGCACACTGATTTGGCCAAAAAATGACCCGTTCATGCCATTTTTCCCGTTTGTCCACCCAAATAGCCACGGAAATTTTAACGGACAATACTGGGATGATCCCCAATCTCCCTGGCACGCCCCGATCGATTTTTCGCCCATAGAACGCCCGAACCCCGAGCCCATACCCAAAACCATGGGCTACAGCACATCGATTTAGCCCGAAAATACCCCATTTGCACCGTTTTGCCCGTTTGTCCACCCAAATAGCAAAAACAATTTAAACGAACCATACTAGGAGGATTCCCAACGTCCCTTGCATGCCCCAATCAATTTTTGGCCTACAGCACGCCCGGACCCCGGGCCCACCCCCAAAATCGTGGGTTATAGCACACCGGTTTGGCTCAAAAATGCCCCATTCGCATAGTTTCACCCGTTTGCCCACATAAATGACCAATAAAATTTAAACAAACCACACTGATATGAACCCCAACCTCACTGGCATGCCCCGGTCAATTTTTGACCCACAGCACACCCAAACCCCGGTCCTACCCCCAAAACCGTGGGCTATAGCACATTGATTTAGCCCAAAAATGCCTCATTCACGCTGTTTGCCTTTTTGTCCACCCAAATAGCCATAAAAATTTAAACAGACCACACTGGGACGATCCCCAACCTCCCCGACAAGCCTCGATCAATTTTTGGCCCACAGTACGCCCGACCCCTGGGTCCACCCCCGAATCAATGGGCTATAGCACACCTATTTGGCTCAAAAATGCCTCGTTCAGGCCGTTTTGGCCCGTTTGTCCACCCAAATGGCCACAAAAATTTTAAAGAACCACACTAGGACGATCCCCAGCCTCCCTAGAATAGTCGGGTCAATTTTCAGCCCACAACATGCTCGGACCCCGGGCCCACCCCCAAAACTGTGGGCTATAGCACATCGATTTGGCTTGAAAATGACCCATTCATGTCGTTTTGCCCGATTGTCCACCCAAATGGCCACAAAAATTAAAACAAACCATATTGAGATAATCTCCAACCTCCCTGGCATGCCCTGATCGATTTTTAGCCCACAGCACGCCTGGACCCCGGGCCTATCCCCAAAACTATGGGCTATAGCACATCGATTTGGCTCCAAAATGCCTCGTTCGCACCATTTCGCCCATTTGTCCACCCAAATGGCCACAAAAATTTATTGGAACACTGGGATGATCTCTAACCTCCCTAGAATGCCCTGATCAATTTTTGTCCCACAACACGCCTGAACCCTGGGCCTACCCCCAAAACCGTGGGCTATAGCACACCGATTTGGCCCGAAAATGCCCCGTTCGAATCGTTTTGCCTGTTTGTCCACCCAAATAGCCACAAAAATTTAAACGAATCATACTAGAACGACCCTCAACCTCCCTGGCACACGTTGATCAATTTTTGACCCATAGCACGCCTGGACCCCGGGCCCAACCCAAAACAATAGGCTATAGCACACCAATTTAGACTAAAAATGCCCTGTTCGCGCCGTTTCACCCGTTTGTCCACCTAAATGGCCACAAAAATTAAAACGGACCACACTGGGATGAGCCCTAAACCCCTGGCATGCCCCAATCAATTTTTGGCCCACAACACAGCCGGACCCTAGGCCCACTCTCGAAACCGTAGGCTATAGTATACCGATTTAGACCAAAAACACCTCGTTCGCATCATTTTTCCCATTTGTCTAGCAAAATAGCCATAAAAATTTAAACGGAACACACTGGGACGATATCTAACCACCCTGGAATGCCCTAGTAAATTTTTGGCTCACAGCACGCTCGAACGATGGCCCACCCCCGAAATCGTGGGCTATATAGAACATCGATTTGGCCCGAAAATGCCCCCTTCTCACCGTTTCACCCGTTTGTCCACCAAAATGGCCTTGAAAATTTAAACGGACTACACTGGGATAATCCACAACCTCCCTGGCATACTCCGATCTATTTTTGGCCCACAGCACACCCGGACCCCAAGCCCATCACCAAAACTGTGGACTATAGGACACCGATTTGGCCCGAAAATGCCCCGTTCATGCCATTTTGCCCGTTTGTCCACCCAAATGGAACAAAAAATTAAATGGACCATACAGGGATGATCCCCAACCTCTCTGGCATACCTTGGTCAATTTTTGGCCCACAGCACGCCCCAACCCCAGGCCCACCCTCAAAACGGTGGGCTATAGCACACCTATTTGGCCCAAAAATTCCCTTTTCGGGCTATTTTCTCCCATTTGTCAACCCAAATGGCCACAAAAATTTAAACGAACCACACTAGTATGATCCCCAACCTCCCTAGAATTCCCGGTTTAATTTTTGGCTAACAGCACGCCCGAACCTTGGGGCCACCCCCAAAACCGTGGGTTATAGCACATCGATTTGTCTCAAAAATGACCTGTTCTCGCTGTTTTGCCCATTTGTCCACCCAAATGGCCACAAACATTTAAGCAGACCACACTGGCATAGTCCCGAACCTCCCTGACATGCCCCAATCGATTTTTGGCCTTGTCCACCCAAATGACAACAAAAATTTAAATGGACCACACTAGAATGACCCAACCTCCCTGGCATGCCTCGATTGATTCTCAGCCCACAGCACGCCTGGACCTTGGGCTAACCCCCAAAAACGTGGGCTATAGAACACCGATTTGGCCCGAAAATGCCCCGTTCGCACCGTTTTGCCCGTTTGTCCACACAAATGGCAGGAAAAATTTAAACAGACCATACTTGGATGATCTCTAAGCTTCCTGGCATGTCCCGGTAAAAATTTCCCTACAGCACACTCGGACCCCGGCCCACCCTCGAAATCGTGGGCTGTAGCACATTGATTTGGCCCGAAAATGCCCCTTTCTCACCGTTTCACCCGTTTGTATACCTAAATGGCAATGAAAATTTAAAAGAACCACACTGGGATGATCCATAACCTCCCTGCTATGCCTCAATTGATTTTTGACCCATAGCATGCCCGTACCCCGAGCCTACCCCCAAAATTTAGGCCTATAGCACACCGATTTGGCCCGAAAATACCCCGTTCGCGCCATTTTTCCTCTTTGTCAACCTAAATAGCCACAAAAATTTAAATGGACCATACTGGGATGATCCCCAACCTCCATATCATTCCCCTGATCAATTTTTACCCTACAACAAACTCAGACCCCGAGCCCACCCCCAAAACTGTGGGCTATGGCTCACCAATTTGGCCTGAAGATGCCCCATTCGCACCGTTTCGCCCGTTTGTCCACCCAAATGGTGACAAAAATTTAAACAAACCACACTGGTATGATCCCTAACCTTCCTGGCATGCCCTGGCTTATTTTTAGCCTGTAGCACAGTCGAACCTCGGGCCCACCCCCAAAATCGTGGGCTATGGCTTACCGATTTAGCCCGAAGATGTTTCTCCCGTTTGTCCATCCAAATGGCTACAAAAATTTAAACAGACAATTTTGGGACGATCCCCAACCTCCCTGGCATGCTCCAGTCGATTTTTAGCCCACCGCACGTCCAAATCCCAAGCCCACCCTCAAAATCGTGGGCTATAGCACATCGATTAGGCTAAAAAATGCCCTATTTGTGCCGTTTCGCACGTTTGTCCACCTAAATGGCCACAAAAATTTTTAATGTCCACAATGGGACGATCCTTAACCTCCGTAGCAAGCCCCGGTCAATTTTTGGCCTACAGCACACTCGGACCCCGGGCCCACCCCCAAAACCGTGGGCTATTGCACAATGATTTGGGATGAAAAACTCTGATTGTGCCGTTTACCCCATTTGTCCACCCAAATGGCGACGAAAATTTAAATAGACTATACTGGGATGATCCCCAACCTCCTTGGCATGCTCCGATCGATTTTTGGCCCACAGCACGCTTGGACCCCCAGCCTACCCCCAAAACCGTAGGCTATAGCACACTGATTTAGGCTGAAAATGCCCCATTCGTGTCATTTCGCCTGTTTTTCCACAAAAATGGCAACAAAAATTTAAACAGACCATACTAGGACGATCCCGAACCTCCTTGGCATGCCTCGGTCAATTTTTGGCCCGCAGCATGCCTGGATCCGTCGCCTACCCCCAAAATCGTGGGCTATAGCACACTGATTTTTCCCCCAAATTCCCAGTTCACGTAGTTTTGCCCGTTTGTCCACCCAAATTGCCACAAAAATTTAAACGGACCATACTGGGACGATCCCCAATATTTCTGGCATGCCTCGATCAATTTTCGGCCAACAGCACGCTCGCACCCCGAGCCCACCCCCAAAACCGTAGGCTATAGTACATCGATTTGGTCTGAAAATGTCCCATTTGCGCCGTTTCGCCTGTTTGTCCACCCAAATGGCTATGAATATTTAAACGGACAACACTGGGATGATCCCCAGCCTCCCTTGCATGCTTCAATCATTTTTCAGCCCACAGAATGCCCGTACCCCAGGCCCACCCCTGAATTCATAGGCAATAGCATATCGATTTGGCTAAAAATGACCCGTTCGCGCTGTTTCGCCCGTTTGTCCACCCAAATGGCCACAAAAATTTTAACAGACCATACTAGGACGATCCGGAACCTCCCTGGCATGTTTTAATCAATTTTCATCCCTCAGCACGCCCAAACTTTGGGCCCACCCCCAAAACCGTGGGCTATAATACACCGATTTAGGTCAAAAATACCCTGTTCACATTATTTCGCTTGTTTGTCCACCCAAATGGCTACGAAAATTCAAACAGACCACACTAGAACGATCCACAACCTCCCTGGCATGCCTCGATCAATTGTTTGCCCACAGCACGCCCAAACCCTGGGCCCACCCCCAAAACCGTGGGTTATAGCATACCAATTTGGCCCTAAAATGCGCCGTTAACACCGTTTTGCCCGTTTGTCCACCTAAATTGCCATAACAATTTAAACAGAACACACTAAGATGATCCTAACCTCCCTGGCATGCCCCGACTGATTTTTGGCCCACAGTACTCCCGGATCCCGGGCCTACCCTCGAAACTGTGGTCTATAGCACCCTGATTTGGCCCGAAATTGCCCAATTTGCGCCGTTTCGCAGGTTTGTCTGCCCAAATGGCTACGAATATTTAAATGGACCATACTGGGATGATCCCCAATCTCCCTGGCATACCTCGATCAATTTTTGACCCAAAGTACGCCCCGACCCCGGGCCTACCCCCAAAACTGTAGGCTATAGTACACTGATTTGGCCCAAAAATATCCCGTTCACGCTGTTTCGCTAGTTTGTCCACCCAAATTAGCACGAAAATTTACACGAGCCAGACTAGGATGATTCCCAACCTTCCTAGTATATGCCGATTGATGTTTAGCCCACAGCATGCCCGGGCCTCGGGCCCACCCCCAAAATTGTGGGCTATAGCACACCGATTTGACTCGAAAATACTCCATACGTGCCATTTCGCCCGTTTATCCACCCAAATAGCTATGAATATTTAAAAGAACCACACTAGGATGATCCCCAACCTCCCTGGCATGCTCTGGTCAATTTTTGGCATACTACATACCAGGACTCCGGGCCCACCCCCGAATCCGTGGGCTATAGCACACCGATTTGGCCCAAAAATGACCCGTTCATGTCGTTTCGGCCGTTTGTCTTCCTAAATGGCCAAGAAAATTTAAACGGACCACACTGGGATGATCCCAACCTCTATGGCATGCGTCGATCGATTTTTTGCCCACAGTACGTCCAGAACCCAAGCCCACCCCCAAAACCGTGGGGTATAGCACATCAATTTGGCTCGAAAATGCCTCGTTCGCATCGTTTGTCCACCCAAATAGCCACAAAAATTTAAACGGACCACACTGGGATGATCCCCAACCTCCCTGGCATGCCCGATCGATTTTTGGCCTATAGTACATCCGGATCTCGGGCCCACCCCTAAAACCCTAGGCTATAGCACACCCAATTTGGCCCAAAAATGCCCCGTTCGTGCCGTTTCGCTAGTTTGTCCACCCAAACGGCCACAACAAATTAAAAGGACCATATTGGAAGAATCCCCAACATCCCCGGCATGCCCCAGTCAATTTTTAGCCCATAGCACGCCCGGACCCCGAGCCCACCCCTGAAATCGCGGGCTATAGCACACCGATTTTGCATGAAAATGCCCAAATAGCCACAAAAATTTGAACGAACCACACTGAGATGATCCCGAACTTCTCTGGCATACCCAGGTTGATTTTTGGTCCACAACACGCTCGAATCCTAGGCCCACCCCTGAAATCGTAGGCTATAGCACACCAATTTGGCTCGAAAATGCACCATTCGCGTTGTTTCACCCGTTTGTCCACCCTAATGGCCATGAAAATTTAAACTGATTACAGTAGGACGATCCTCAACCTTCCTGGTATGCCCCGGTCAATTTTTTACCCCGATGCCACCCCCAAAACCCTGGGCTATAGCACATTGATTTTGTCAGAAAATGCCCTGTTCGTGTTGTTTCGCCCATTTGTCCACCCAAATGATCACAAAAATTTAAACGGACCACCTTGGGACAATCCACAACCTCCTTGGCATGCCCCTATTAATTTTTATCTCAAAGCACACTCGAACCCCGAGTCCACACCCATAACCGTGGGCTATAGCCCACCGATTTGGCCCTAAAATGCCTCGTTCGCGTCGTTTTGCCATTTTGTCCAACCAAATGGCTACAAAAATTTGAATAGATCACACTTGTATAATCTCTAACTTCCCTGGCATGCCCGAACTCTAGGACCACCCCCAAAACCATGGGCTCTAGCACACCGATTTAGCCTGAATACACCTCATTTGTGCCGTTTCGCCAGTTTGTCCACCCAAATAGCCACGAAAATATAAACGAACTGTAGTAGGATGATCCCCAACCTCCCTGACATACCCCAGTCGATTTTCAACCAATAGCGCACCTGGACCCCGAGCCCACCCCCAAAACTGTGGGATGCAGCAAACTAATTTGACCTGAAAATGCCTAGTTTGTGCCCTTTTGTTTGTTTGTCTATCCAAATGGCCACAAAAATTTAAACGGGCCATACTGGGATGATCCCCAACCTCACTGGTATGCTTTAATCGATTTTTGGGCCATAGAACACCCAAACGCAGAGCCCACCCCCAAAATCGTGGGCTATAGCACACCGATTTAGCTCGAAAATGCCCCGTTCGCATCGTTTCGCCCGTTTGTCTACCCAAATAGCCACAAAAATTTAAACAAACCACAATGGGATGATCCCCAACCTATATGGAATTCCTCAATCGATTTTAGGCCTATATCATGCTCGAAACCTAGGCCCACCCCTAAAACCGTGGGCTATAGCACACCGATTTGGCCTAAAGATTCACCGTTTGTGCCGTTTCCCTCGTTTGTCCCCCGAAATAGCCACAAAAATTTAAACGGATCATACTCAGATAATTCCCAACCTCCGTGGCATGCGCCAATTGATTTTCATCCCAAAGCACGTCGGACCCTAAGCCCATCTCCCAAAACCGTGGGCTATAGCATACCTATTTGGCCCGAAAAATGCCCCGTTAGTGCTGTTTTGCCTGTTTTTCCAGCCAAATGGCCACAAAAATTAAACAAACCACACTGGGATGATCCCCAACCTATCTTTCAAGCCCCTGTTAATTTTTGGCCCACTGCATGACCGGACCCCGGGCCTACCTCTAAAACCGTGGGTTATAGCACACCGATTTAGCCCAAAATGCCCTGTTCGTGTCGTTTTGCCTATTTTTCCACCCAAATGGTCAAAGAAATTTAAACAGACCATACTAGGATGATCCCCAACCACTCTGGCATGCCCCGGTCAATTTTTGGTCCAAAGGACGCCCAGACCCCGGGCCCACCCCCAAAACTTTGGGCTATAGCACACCGATTTGGCTCAAAAATGCTCCGTTCACGCCGTTTTACCTATGGCCACCCAAATGGCCACAAAAATTTAAACAAACTATATAGGGATGATCCGCAACTTATCTGGCTCTCCCCGATCAATTTTTGACCCACAGCACGCCCGAACCCCAGGCCCATCCTCGAAACCATGGGCTATAGCACACTGATTTTGCCCAAAAATGCCCCCTTCTCACCGTTTCTCCCGTTTGTCCACCCAACTAGCCACAAAAATTAAAATGGACCACACTGGGATGATCCCCAACCTCCATGACACACCCTGGTTGATTTTTAGCTCACAGTACACCCGCATTCTGGGCTCACCCCAAAAATCATGGGCTATAGCACACTAATTTGGCCCAAAAACATCCTATTCATGTCGTTTCACCCGTTTTTCTAACTAAATGGCCACTAAAATTTAAACGGACCACACTGAGATAATCCCCAACCCTCTGGCATGACCCGATCGATTTTCGGCCCACAGCACGTCTGAACCCCAGGCCCGCCCGCCCCTTTCCCGCCGTTTTACCCGTTTGTCCACCCAAAGCACCATAAAAATTAAAACGAACAGCACTGGGATGATCTCCAACATCCCTGGCATTACTCGATTGATTTTAGGCCCACTGCATGCCAGGACAACGGTCCCACCCCTAAAATCGTGGGCTATAGCACACCGATTGACCCAAAAATGCCCTGTTTGCGCCGTTTTGCTCGTTTATCAACCCAAATGGCCACAAAAATTTAAACAAACCATACTAGGATGATCACCAACCTCCTTGGAATACCCCGATATATTTTTGGCCTATAGCACGCCTGGAGCCCGGGCCCACCCCCAAAACCATGGGCTATAGCACATCGATTTGGCCCGAAAATGCCCCATTTGTGCCGTTTCACATGTTTGTCTACCCAAAGTGCCACAAAAATTTAAACGGACCACACTAGGATGATCCCCAACTTCCCTGACACGCTTTGGTTGATTTCTATCCCACAGAACACCCGAACCTCGGGCCCACCTCCAAAACCGTGGGCTATAGCACACCTATTCGGCCCAAAAATACCCTATTCGCATCGTTACACCCGTTTGTCCACCCAAATGGCCACGAAAATATAAACAGACCATATTGGGATGATTATCTGCCTCTCTTGCATGCCCTAGTCTATTTTCAGCCTACCGCACGCTCGGACCCCGTGTCCACCCCCAAAACTGTGGGCTACAACATACCAATTTGGCCTGAAAATGCCCCGATCGCATCGTTTCGCCCGTTTGTCTACACAAATGGACACGAAAATTTAAACGAACCATACTGGGATGATTCCCAACCTCTCTAACATGCCTCTGTCGATTTTAGGCATACAATACACCCAAACCCTAGGCCCACCCTCCAAACTGTAGTTTATTGCTCACTGATTTGGCTCAAAAATGTCCCGTTCGCTTCGTTTCACCCGTTCCTCCACCCAAATGTCCATAAAAATTTAAACGGACCACACTGTGACGATATCCAACCTCCTTGGCTTGCCCCGATCGATTTTCTGCCCATGGCACGCCCGAACCCCGGGCCCACCCCCAAAACCTTAGCTATAGCACATCGATTTGGCCCAAAAATGTCCCATTCGTGCTGTTTTTCCTATTTGTCCGTCCAAATAGACATAAAAATTTAAACGGACCATACTTAGACGATACCCAACCTCCCTGGCATTCCCCATTCGAATTTTAGTTAACATCACGCCGAACCCCGGGCCCACCCCCAAAATCGTGGGCTATAGCATATTGATTTTGCCCGAAAATTCTCCGTTTGCGCCGTTTCGCTCATTGTCTATCCAAATGGCCACAAAAATTGAAACAGACCATACTGGGATGATCCCCAACCTCCCTGGCAAGCCTCAATCAATTTTGGAGTCACATCAAGCCCGGACCATGGGCCCGCCCCCGAAATCGTGGGCTATAGCACACAGATTATGCTAAAAATTGCCCTGTTCATGCCGTTTCGCCTGTTTTCCCACCCAAATGGCTACGAAAATTTAAACGGACCACACTAGTATGATGCCCAACCTCCATGGCATACCTCGGTTGATTTTTGGCCCACAGCCCCCCCAAAAATGTGGGCTATAGCACACTGATTTGGCCTAAAAATGCCTCATTAACACCATTTCGCCCGTTTGTCCACCAAAATAGCCACGAAAAGTTAAACAAACCACACTGGGATGATCTTCAACCTCCCTGACACGCTCCAGTCAATTTTTGGCCCACAGCATACCCGGACCCCGGACCCACCCCTAAAACCGTGGGTTTAGCACATTGATTGGCCCAAAAATTCCCCGTTCACGCCGTTTTGCCCGTTTGTCCACCCGAATGGCCACAAAAATTTACACGGACTATACTGGGATGATCCGCAACTTCCCTGGCATGCCTCGATTGATTTTCAGCCTACAACATGCCCAAACCCCGGGCCCACCCCCAAAACCGTAGGCTATAGCTCATTGATTTGGCCCAAAAATGCACCATTCGTTCTACTTCACCCGTTTGTCCTCTTAAATGGCCACGACAATTTAAACGGACCATATTAGGACGATCCCCAACCTCCCTGCCATGCCCTAATTGATTTTCAGTCCACAGCACGCCCGGACCTTGGTCACACTACAAAACCGTGGGCTATATAGCACCTCGATTTGCTAAGAAAATACCTCGTTCGCATTGTTTTGCCTGTTTGTCCCCCTAAATGGCAACAAAAATTTAAATGGACTATACTGGGATGATCCCTAACCTCCCTGGCACGCCCCAGTTAATTTTTGGCCCTCAACACGCCCAAACTCAAGGCCCACCCCTGAAATCGTGTGCTATAACACACCGATTTGGCCCGAAAATGCCTTGTTCATGCCGTTTCACTCATTTGTCCACCCAAATGGCCATAAAAAATTAAACGAACCACATTGGAATGATCCCTAACCTCTCTGGCATGCCCCAATAAATTTTTGGCCCATAGGACGCCCGGACCTCCGGACCACCCCCGAAACCACGGGCTATAGCACACTCGTTTGGCCCGAAAACACCCCGTTCACGCAATTCCTCCCATTTGTCCATCCAAATGGCCACCAAAATTTAAACGAACCATATTGGGATGATCCTCAACCTAACAGAAATGCCCCGGTCGATTTTCGGCCCATAGCACGCCCGGACCCCAGGCCCATCCCGAAACTATGGGCTATATAGCACATTAATTTGGATAAAAAAAATGCCCCGTTCGTGCCATTTTTCCCATTTGTCCACCCAAATGGCCACGAAAAATTTAACGGACCGCACTAGAACGGCCCCCCAACCTCCCTGGCATGCCCCGGTTGATTTTTGGCACATAGTACGCCCAGACCACGGGCCCACCCCCAAAACCGTGGGATATAGCACACCGATTTGGACCAAAAATGCACCATTCGCGTCGTTTTGCCCCTTGGTCCACCCAAATGGCCATAAATATTTAAACAAACCATACTGGGATGATCCCCAACCTCCCTGGGATGCCTCGATCAATTTTTGGCCCTCAGCATGCCCGAACCTCGAGCCCACCCCCAAAACTGTAGGCTATAGGCCACTAAATTGGTCCGAAAATGCACTATTCGCGCAGTTTTGCCCATTTGTCCACTCAAATGGCCAAAAAAATTTAAACGGTCCACACTAGGATGATCCCCAATCTCCCTGGCATGCCTCGGTCAATTCTGGTCTACAGCACACTCGAATTCTTGGCCCACCCCTGAAAACGTGGGCTATAGCACACCGATTTGGCCCGAAAATGTCCCATTCGCGTCATTCCACTCGTTTGTTCACCCAAATGGCCATGAAAATTTAAACGGACCACACTAGGATGATCCCCAACCTCCTTGGTATGCCCCGATCAATTTTTCGCCTATAGCTTGCCCAGACCTCAGACCCACCTCCAAAATCGTGGGCTATAGCACATTGATTTGGCCCAAAAATGCTCAATTCAGGCCGTTTTGCCCATTTATCCACCCAAATGGCCACAAAAATTTAAACAAACCACACTGGGATGATTCCCAACCTCCCTGGTATAGCCCAGTCAATTTCTGTCCCAAACATGCCTGGATCTTGGGTCCAACCCCGAAATCGTAGGCTATAGCACACCGATTTGGCCCGAAAATGTCTCATTCCCACCGTGCCACTTATTTATCCACCCAAATGGCCATGAAAATTTAAATGCACCATACTGGGACGATCCCCAACCTCCCAAGCATGCCCCAATGAATATTTGGTCCACAGTACGCCCGAATACGCCTTCGTTCACGCCGTTTTGCCCATTTGTCCACCCAAACTGCAACAAAAATTTAAACGGACTTCACAGGGAGAATCCCCGACCTCCCTAGCACTCCCAAGTCAATTTTTGGCCCACAACATTCCCGAACCCCGGGCCCACCCCTAAAACCGTGGGCTATAGCACATAAATTTTGGTTAAAAATGTCCCGTTTACGCTGTTTAGCCCGTTTGCCACCCAAATAGTCACGAAAATTTAAACGGGCCAAACAGAGATGTTCCCCAACCTCTCTGGCACGCCCCGATCAATTTTTAGACCACAGCACACCCGGACCCCAGGCCCACCCTCAAAATTGCGGGTTATGGAACACCATACTGGGATGATCTCCAGCCTCCCAGGCCTATCCCAAAAAAAAGGGGCTATAGCACAACGATTTGGCTCGAAAATGCCCCGTTCGCGCCATTTCGCCCATTTGTCCACCCAAATCGCCACAAAAATTTAATGGAATATTATGATGATCCCTAACCTCCCTAGAATGCTCCGATCGATTTTTGCCCCACAACACGCCTGAACCCTAGGCCTACCCCCAAAACTGTGGGCTATAGCTCACTGATTTGGCCTGAAAATGCCCCGTTCACATCATTTTGCCTGTCTGTCCACCCAAATAGCCACAAAAATTTAAACGGATCATACTAGAACAATCCCCAACCTTCCTGGCATGCGCCGATCAATTTTTGACCCATAGCACGCCTAGACCCCGGGCCCACCCCCAAAACCGTGGGCTATAGCACACCAATTTGGACTAAAAATGCCTCATTCGCGCCGTTTCACCCGTTTGTCCACATAAATGGACACGAAAATTGAAACGGACCACACTGGAATAAGCCCTAACCCCTCTGGCACGCCCCGATCAATTTTTGGCCCACAGCACGATCGGACCCTGGGCTCACCCCAGAAACTGTGGGTTATAGAATACCGATTTGGACGAAAATACCTCGTCGCACCATTTTTCCCGTTTGTCTACCAAAATGGCCACAAAAATTTAAACAGAACACACTGAGATGATCTCTAACCTCCCTGGCATGCCCCAGTAAAATATTGGCCCACAGCATGCATGAACGCCGGCCTACCCCCGAAATCGTAGGCTATAGCACACCGATTTGGTCCGAAAATGCCCCCTTCTCGCTGTTTCACCCGTTTGTCTACCAAAATGGCCACAAAAATTTAAACGGACCACACTAGGATGATCTACAACCTCCCTGGCACACTTCGATTGATTTTTGTCCCACAGCACGCCCGGATCCCAAGCCAACCACAAAAACTGTGGGCTATAGCACACCGATTTAGCCCGAAAATAGCCCGTTCGTTCTATTTTTCTCATTTGTCCACCCAAATAGAACAAAAATTTAAACGGACCATACAGGGACGATCCCCAACTCCCTGGCATGCCTTGGTTGATTTTCGTCACATAAAACACCCAAAATCCGGGCCCACCCCCGAAACGATGGGCTATAGCACACCTATTTTGCCCAAAAATTTCCTGTTCGAGCTATTTTCACCCATTTGTCCATCCAAATAGACACAAAAATTTAAACTAACCACACTGGGATAATCCCCAACTTCCCTAGAATGCTCGAGTCAATTTTTGGCTACCAGAACACCCGAACCTTGGGCCCACCCCCAAAACCGTGAGTTATAGCACACCGATTTGTCCTGAAAATGACTCGCCCACGTTGTTTTGCCAGTTTGTCCACCCAAATGGCCACAAACATTTAAGTAGACCACACTGGGATAATCCCCAACCTCCCTGACATGCCCCGATCGATTTTCGAATCATAGAACGCCCGGACCTCGAGCCCACACCTAAAATCGTGGGCTATAGCATACTGATTTAGCCCGAAAATGCCCTGTTCGCGCCGTTTTGCCTGTTTGTCCACCCAAATGGACACCAAAATTTAAACGAATCATACTGGAATGATCCTAAACCTCTTTAGAATGCCCTGATCAATTTTTATCCCATAGAATGCCTGGACCCTGGGACCACCCCCAAAACCGTGGGCTATAGAACACCGATTTGGCTAAAAAATGCCACGTTTGCACTGTTTTGCCTATTTGTCCACCCAAATGGCCACAAAAATTTAAATGGACCACACTAGAATGACCCAACCTCCCTGACATGCCTCGATTGATTCTCGACCCATAGTACGCCTGGACCTTGGGATCACATCCAAAACCATGGGCTATAGAACACCAATTTGGCCCGAAAATGCCTCGTTCACACTGTTTCGTCCATTTGTCCACACAAATGGCAGCAAAAATTTAAACAGACCACACTTGGATGATCTCTAAGCTTCCTGGCATGCCCCGATCAATTTTTGGCCCACAGCATGCTCGGACCCCGACCCACCCCCGAAACGGTGGGCTATAGCACACCTATTTGACCCAAAAATTCCTTGTTCGAGCTATTTTCGCCCATTTGTCCATTCAAATAGCCACAAAAATGTAAACGAGCCATACTGGGAAAATCCCCAACCTCCCTAGAACACCTGGGTCAATTTCTGGCTAACAGCACGCCCGAACCTTGGGGCCATCCCCAAAACTGTGGGTTATAGCACATTCATTTGTCTCGAAAATGACCCGCCCACGCCGTTTTGCCCATTTGTCCACCCAAATGGCCACAAACATTTAAGTAGACCACACTGGGACAATCCCCAACCTCCCTGACATGCCCCGATCGATTTTTGAATCATAAGAAGTCCGGACCCCGGGCCTACACCCAAAATTGTGGGCTATAGCATATCGATTTTGCCCAAAAATACGTCGTTTGTGCCGTTTCGCCTATTTGTCCACCCAAATGGCCATGAAAATTTAAATGGACCACACTAGGATTATCCCCAACCTCCCTAGAACGCGCCATTCAATTTTTGGCCTACAACACGCCTGGACCCTAGGCCTGCCCTCAAAACCGTGGGCTATAGCATACTGATTTAGCCTGAAAACGCCCTGTTCGTGCCGTTTTGCCTGTTTTTCCACCTAAATGGACATCAAAATTTAAACGGATCATACTGGAATGATCCTCAACCTCTTTGGCATGCCCCGATTAATTTTTGGCCCATAGAACGCCTAGACCCCTGGACCATCCCCAAAACCATGGGCTATAGAACACCGATTTGGCCCAAAAATGCCCCGTTCGCACTGTTTTGCCCTTTTGTCCTCCCAAATAGCCACAAAAATTTAAACGGACCACACTAGAATGACCCAACCTCCCTGGTATGCCTCGATTGATTCTCGACCCGCAGCACGCCTGGACCTTGGGCTCACCCACAAAACTGTGGGCTATAGAACACCGATTTGGCCTGAAAATGCCCCGTTCACACTATTTTGCCCATTTATCCACACAAATGGCTGCAAAAATTTAAACAGACCACACTTGGATGATCTCTAAGCTTCCTGGCATACCACGATCAATTTTTGGCCCACAACACGCTCGGACCCCAGCCCACCCTCGAAATCATGGGCTATAGCACATTGATTTGGACTAAAAATGCCCCCTTCTCGCTGTTTCACCCGTTTTATACCTAAATGGCAATGAAAACTTAAACGGACTACACTGGGATGGTCCACAACTTCCCTGGTACGTCTCGATCGATTTTTGACCGACTGCATGCCCGTATCCTGAGCTTACCCCCAAAACTAGGGCTATAGCACACCGATGTATATTTGGCCCACAACACTTCTGGACCCTGTGTCCACCCCCAAAACTGTGGTCTATAGCACACTGATTTAGCCTGAAATTAACCATATGCATCGTTTCATCGGTTTGTCCGCCCAAATGGCAACGAATATTTAAACGGGCCATACTGGGACAATCCCCAACCTCCTTGGCATATCTCGATCAATTTTTGACCCACAGCATGCCCCGACCCGAGATCCACCCCCAAAACCATGGACTATAACACATTGATTTGGCCCAAAAATGCCCCGTTCGCGCTGTTTCACCCGTTTGTTAACCCAAATTGCCACGAAAATTATCACGAACCGCACTGGGATAATTCTCAACCTTCCTAGCATGCGCCGATTGATGTTTGGACCACATCATGCCTGGGCCCCGATCCCACCCCTGAAACTGTAGGCTGTAGCATACCGATTTAGCCCGAAAATACCTCGTTCGTGCTGTTTCACCCGTTTGTCCACCCAAATGGCTATGAATATTTAAATGAACTATACTAGGATGATCCCCAACCTCCCTGGCATGCCCCAATCAATTTTTGACACACTACATACCCGGACCCCGGGGCCACCCCCGAATTCGTGGGCTATAGCACACCGATTTGGCCCAAAAATGACCCGTTCGCACCATTTCACCCGTTTATCTGCCCAAATGGCCAAGAAAAATTAAACGGACCACACTGGGATAATCCCAACCTCTCTGACATGCCTCGATCGATTTTCAGCCAATAGTACGCTCGAAATCCAGGCCCAGCCCCAAAACCGTGGGGTATAGCACATTAATTTAGCCCAAAAATGCCCCGTTCGAATCGTTTGTCTACCCATATGGCCACAAAAATTTAAACGGACCACACTGGGATAATCCTTAACCTCCCTGGCATGCCCTATAGATTTTTGGCCCATAGTACATTCGGATCCCGGGCCCACCCCCAAAACCCTAGGCTATAGCACATCCGATTTGGCCCAAAAATGCCCCATTTGTGCCGTTTCGCCAGTTTGTCCACCCAAACGGCCACAACAAATTAAAAGGACCATACTGGGAGAATCCCCAACATCCCCGGCATACACCGATCAATTTTTAGCCCATAGCACACCCGGACCCCAGGCCCATACCTAAAATCGTGGGCTATAGCACATTGATTTTGTCGGAAAATGCCCTATTCGCACTGTTTCGCCCGTTTGTCCACCCAAATGATCACAAAAATTTAAACGGACCACATTGGGACAATCCACAACCTCCCTGGCATGCCTTTGTTAATTTTCAGCCCAAAGTACGCACGAACCCCGGGCCCACACCATAACCATGGGCTATAGCCCACCGATTTAGCCCTAAAATGCCTCATTTCCATTGTTTTGCCCTTTTGTCCAACCAAATGGCTACAAAAATTTGAATGGATCACACTTGTATGATCCCTAACTTCCTTGGCACGCCACAGTCATTTTTCAGCCCACAGCACGCCCAAACTCTAGGCCCACCCCCGAAACCATGGGCTCTAGCACACTGGTTTAGTTCGAAAACACCCCATTTGTGCCGTTTCACCCGTTTGTCCACCCAAATGGCCATGAAAATATAAATTGACCGTACTAGGATGATCCCCAACCTTCCTGGCACGCCCCGGTCGATTTTTAACTAATAGCACGACTGAACCCTGGCCCCATCCCCAAAACCGTGGGATATACCACACTAATTTGGCCTGAAAATGCCTCATTCGCACCATTTTGCTTGTTTGTCTACCCAAATGGCCACAAAAATTTAAACGAACCATACTGGGGTGATCCCCAACCTCACTGGCACGCTCTGATCAATTTTTGGGCCACAGAACGCTCGTAAGCCAAGCCCACCCCCAAAATCCTGGGCTATAGCACTCCGATTTAGCTTCAAAATGCCCCGTTCACACCGTTTCGGACGTTTGTCCACCCAAATAGCCATAAAAATTTAAATGAACCATACTGGGACGATCTCCAACCTATCGAGAATTCCTCGGTTAATTTTAGGTCCATAGCATACTCGGACCCTGGCCCACCCCTAAAACCGTGGGCTATAGCACACCGATTTGGCACAAAAATTTGCCGTTTATGCCGTTTCGCTCGTTCATCCCCTAAATGTCCATGAAAATTTAAACGGATCACACTGGGATGATTCCCAACTTCCGTGGCATGCGCTGATTGATTTTCAGCCCAAAGCACTTCCGGTCCCCTGGCCCACCCCAAAAACTGTGGGCTATAGCATATACCTATTTGGCCCTAAAATGCCTCATTCGCACTGTTTTGTCTGTTAGTCCTACCAAATGGCCACAAAAATTTAAACGGACCACACCGAGATGATCCCCAACCTATCTGACAAGCCCCTATAGATTTTTGGCCTACTGCATGACCGGACCCTGGGCTACCTCCAAAACCGTGGGTTATTTGACTGATTTAGCCCAAAATACCCTGTTCGCGCCGTTTTGACTATTTATCCCTGGCATTCCCCGATCGATTTTTGGCCCACTGCACGCCCGGACAATGGGCCCACCCCTAAAACCATGGGCTATAGCACACTGATTTGGCCCAAAAATGCCCTGCTCGCGCTGTTTTGCTCGTTTATCCACCCAAATGGCCATAAAATTTAAATGAAACACACTAGAATGGTCACCTACCTCCCTAGAACTCCCCCATAGATTTTTAGCCCACAACATGCCCGGAGCACGGGCCCACCCCCAAAACCGTGAGCTATAGCACATTGATTTGGCTCGAAAATGCCCCATTTGTGTCGTTCCACATATTTGTCCACCCAAAGTGCCACCAAAATTTAAACGGACCACACTAGGATGATCTCCAACCTCCCTGGCACGCATCGATCATTTTTTGTCCCACAACACACCTGGACCTCGGGCCCACCCCTAAAACCGTAAGTTACAGCACACCTATTCGGCCCAAATATACCCCGTTCGCATTGTTCCACCCGTTTGTCCACCCAAATAGCCACCAAAATATAAACAAACCATATCAGGATGATCTTTTACCTCCCTTGCATGCCCTGGTCTATTTTTGGCCTACAGCACGCTCGGACGCCGTGTCCACCTCCGAAACCGTGGGCTACAACACACTGACTTGGCCCAAAAATGCCCCGTTCGCGCCGTTTTGCCTGTTTGTCCACCCAAATGGCCACAAAAATTTAAAGGGACCACACTAGAATGGTCCCCAACCTCCCTGCATGCCTCTATCGGTTTTAGGCCCACAGCACGCCCGAACCCTGGGCCCACCCTCGAAGCTGTAGTTTATTGCTCACTGATTTGGCTCAAAAATGCCCCGTTCACTCCATTTCACCCATTCTCCACTCAAATGGCCATAAAAATTTAAACGGATCATACTGGAATGATACCCAACCTCCTTGTCTTGCCTCGTCCGATTTTCAGCCCACGGCATGCCCGAAACGCGGGCCCACCCCCGAAACCGTGGCTATAGACATCGATTAGGCCCGAAAATGTCCCGTTCGGGCTATTTTTCCTGTTTGTCCGCCCAAATACCATAAAAATTCAAACGGACCATACTTGGATGATACCCAACCTCCCTGGCATGCCCCGTTTAAATTTCAGCAAACATCACGCCGAACCCCAGGCCCACCCCCAAAATCGTGGGCTATAGCACATTGATTTTGCCCGAAAATTCCCCGTTTGCGCCGTTTCACTCGTTGTCAACCCAAATGGCCAGGAAAATTGAAACGGACTACACTGGGATGATCCCCAACCTCCCAGGCAAGGCTCAATCAATTTTGGATGCACAGCACGCCCGAAACTCGGGCCCACCCCTAAAAATATAGGCTATAGCACATCGATTTGGCCTAAAAATGCCCCATTAGCGCCGTTTCGCCCGTTTGTCCACCAAAATGGCCACAAAAATTTAAACGAACCACATTGGGACGATTTTCAGCCTCCCTGACACGCTTCGATCAATTTTATGCCCACAGCACACCCGAACCCCGCACCCATCCCCAAAACCATGGGCTATAGCACATTGATTTGGCCCGAAAATTCTCCGTTAGTGTTGTTTTGCCCGTTTGTCAACCCGAAGGGCCACAAAAATTTACACGGATTACACTGGGACGATCCCCAACCTCCCTGGCATACCTCTGTCGATTTTTAGCCTACAGCACGCCCGGACCCCTGGCCCACCCCCAAAACCGTGGGCTATAGCACATTGATTTAGCCTGAAAATGCACCATTCGCTCCATTTCACCCGTTTGTCCTCCGAAATGGCCACTACAATTTAAACGGACCATATTAGGACGATCCCCAACCTCCCTGCCACGCCCCAATTGATTTTTGGTCCACAGCACGCCCGGAACCTGGTCACACTATAAAATCGTGGGCTATAGCACCTCGATTTGCCAGGAAAATACCCTGTTCGCACTGTTTTGCCTATTTGTCCCTCTAAATGGCCACGAAAATTTAAATGGACTATACTAGGATGATCCCTAACCTTCCTGGCACGCCCCAGTTAATTTTTGGCCCTCAACACACCCAAACCCAAGGCCCACCCCTGAAATCGTGTGCTATAACACACCGATTTGGCCCGAAAATGCCTTGTTCATGCCGTTTCACTCATTTGTCCACCCAAATGGCCATAAAAAATTAAACGAACCACATTGGAATGATCCCTAACCTCTCTGTCATGCCCCAATAAATTTTTGGCCCATAGGACGCCCGGACCTCCGGACCACCCCCGAAACCACGGGCTATAGCACATTCGTTTCGCCCAAAAACACCCCGTTCACGCAATTCCGCCCATTTGTCTACCCAAATGGCCACCAAAATTTAAACGAACCATATTGGGATGATCCCCAACCTAACAGGCATGCCCCGGTCGATTTTTGGCCCATAGCACACCTGGACCCCGGGCCCACCCCGAAACCATGGGCTACATAGCACATTAATTTGGATCAAAAATGCCCTGTTCGTGCCATTTTGCCCATTTGTCCACCCAAATGGCCACGAAAAATTTAACGACCACACTAGAATGACCCCCAACCTCCATGACATGCACCGGTCGATTTTTGGCCCACAGCACGCCCAGACCATGGGCCCATCCCCAAAACCATGGG
>JAPEIP010000007.1:2334516-2349305 GCA_026120095.1 Capsicum chinense
ATACCCCGATTGAATTTTGGCCCACAGCACGCCCAGACCCCGGACCCACCCCTAAAACCATAGGCTATAGCCCACCGATTTGCTCTGAAAATGCCCTATTTGCATTGTTTCACCTGTTTGTCAACCCAAACTGCAACAAAAACTTAAACGAACCTTACTGGGATGATCCCCAACCTCTGTAGCATTCCCTGATCAATTTTCGACCTACAACACGCCCGAACCATGGGCCCACCCCCAAAACAAAGGGCTATAGCACACGGATTTTGACCAAAAATGCCCCGTTCATGCTGTTTTGCCCGTTTGTCCAGCCAAATGGCCACAAAAATTTAAACAAACCTTACTTGGACAATCCCCAACCTCCCTGACATATACCGGTATATTTTTAGCCCACGACACACCCGAACCCTGCGACAACCCCCAAAACCACCTGCTATAGCACACTAATTTGGTCCGAAAATGCTTCGTTCGTGCTGTTTTGCCCGTTTATCCACCCAGATGGCCATGAAAATTTAAACAGACCATATTAGGATGATCCCAACTTCCCTGGCATGGCCAGTCGATTTTTGGGTCACAGCACGCCAGGACCCCCGAACCACCCCCGAAACCGTGGTCTATAGCATATCGATTTGACCCAAAAATACCTTGTTCATGCCGTTTCGCCTGTTTATCCAACCAAATGGCAACGAAAATTTAAATGGACCATACTGGGATGATCCTAAACCTCCCTGGAATGCACCAGTAGATTTTTGGCCCACAGTACGCCCAGACCCCAGGCGCACCCCTAAACAGTGGGCTATAGCACACCGATTTGGCCTGAAAATGCCTTGTTCGCGCCATTTTGCCCGTTTCTCCACCCAAATGGCCACAAAATTTTAAACAGACCACAATGAAATGATCCCCAACCTTCCTGGCATGTCCCAGTTAATTTTTGGTACTCAGCACGTCCAGACCCCAGGACCACCCCCAAACCCGTGGGCTATAGCACATCGATTTAGCTTGAAAATGCCCCATTCACGTCGTTTCACCCATTTTTCCACCCAAATGGCAAATAAAATTAAATGGACTACATTGGGATAATCCCCAACCTCCCTGGCACACTTCGGTCAATTTTTGACGCATAGCACGCCCAGACCCTGGGCCCACTATAAAAATCGTGGGCTATAAGCACACCAATTTGGCCCAAAAATTCCCCATTTGCGCTGTTTTGCCCATTTATCCACAAAAATGGCAATGAAAATTTAAACGAACCACACTGGGACGATCCCCAACCTCCCTGACACGCTTCAATCAATTTTTCGCTCACAACACGCCCGAACCTCGAGTCTACCCCAAAAATCATGGGGTATAGCACACTAATTTGGCTCGAAAATGCCTCTTTCTCGCTGTTTCACACGTTTGTCCACAATGGCCATGAAAATTTAAACGGACCACAGTAGGACGATCCCCAACCTCCCTGGCATGCCCCGATCAATTTTTGATCACAGCACACCCGGACCTCGAGCCCACTCCTAAAACCGTGGGCTATAGCACACCAATCCCCAATCGTGTCGTTTCACTCGTTTATCCACCTAAATAGCCACAAATATTTAAACAGACCACACTGGGTCGATCCTCAACCCTCCTGGTATGCCCCAGTAGATTTTGGTCCCACAGTAAGCCCGGACCTCGAGCCTACCCCCGAAATCGTGGGCCATAGCACACCGATTTGCCTTGAAATTGCCTCATTCGCGCTGCCTCGCCTGTTTGTCCACCCATATGGCTACAAAAATTTAAACGGACCACACTAGGATAATTTCGAACCTTATGGCATGCCTCGGTCAATTTTTGGCCCACATCATGCCCGGACCCCGATCCTAACCCCAAAACCGTGTCCTATAGCACACCAATTTAGCCCGAAAATGCCACTATTCACATTATTTCGCCCGGTTGTCCACCCAAATCGCCATAAAAATTTAAACAAACCATACCGGGATGATCCTAAACCTCCCTGGCATGCTCTGATCAATTTTTGGCCCACAACACGCTCTAACCCCGGGCCCACCCCCGAAATTGTGGGATATAGCACACCGATTTGGCCCAAAAAACCCCATTCATACTTTTTCACCCGTTTGTCCACCCAAATGGCCACGAAAATTTAAATGGACCATGCTGGGATGATGCACAACTTCCATGGTATGCCCCGATTGATTTTTTGCCTACACCACACCCGGACCCAAAGCCCACCCCCAAAATCGTGGGTCATAACACATCGATTTGGCACAAAAAATGCCTCGTTCACGTCGTTTCGCCAGTTTATCCATCCAAATGGCCACAAAAAAATAAATGGACCACACAGGGACTATCCCCACCCTCCCTAGCATACCCCGATCGGTTTTGGCCCACAGCACGCCTGGACCCCGAGCCCAACTCCGAAAATATAGGCTATAGCACACCGATTTGGCCCAAAAATGCCCCGTTCGTACCGTTTTGCTCGTTTGTCCACCCAAATAGCCATGAAAATTTAAATGGAACACACTGGGTCGATCCTCAACCTCCCTAACATGCCCCAGTAGATTTTTGTCCCACATCAAGCCCGAACCCCGAGCTCACCCCCAAAATCATGGGACATAGCACATCGATTTGCCTTGAAAATGCCCCATTTGCTCCGTTTTGCTTGTTTGTCCACCCAAATGGCCACGAAAATTTAAACGGACTACACTGGGATAATCCCCAACCTTTTTGGCATGCCCCAGCCAATTTTTGGCAGATAGCATACCCGAACCCCAGGCCCACCCCCGAAATCGTGGGCTATAGCACACCAATTTTGCCCGAAAATGCCCCATTCACGCTATTTCGCTCGTTTGTCCACCCAAATGGCCATGAAAATTTAAACTGACCATACTGGGAGGATCCCCAACCTCCCTGGAATGCCTCAATTAATTTTTGGCCCGTTCATACCGTTTTACCTAGTTGTCCATCCAAATGGCCATGAAAATTTAAACAAACCATACTGGGACTATCCCTAACCTCCTTGGCATGCCTCGGTCAATTTTTTGCATACAGAACGCTCGGACCCCAGGCCCATCCTCGAAACCGTGGGCTATAGCATACTGATTTGGCCTGAAAAAACCTCGTTCGTGCTTTTTCTCATGTTTGCCCACCTAAATGGCCACAAAAATTTAAATGGACCACACTGGGATGATCCCCAACTTCCATGCCATGCCCTGGTCGATTTTTATCCCACAGCATGCCCGAAACCCGAGCCCACCCCCGAAACCGTAGGCTATAGCACACCGATTTTATCCAAAAATGCCCCGTTCGCACCGTTTTGACTGTTTGTCCACCCAAATAGCCATGATATTTTAAACGGATCATATTGGGATGATCTCCAACCTCCCTAGCATGTACCGATTGATTTTCGGAGTACATCACTCCCAGACCCTAGGCCTACCCCCAAAATCGTGGGCAATAGCACACCGATTTGGCCCAAAAATGCCTCGATCATCATTTCGCTCGTTTGTCCATCCAAATGGCCACGAAAATTTAAACGGACCACACTGGGTTGATCCCCAACCTCCCTGGCATGCCTCGGTCAATTTTAAACCCACAGCACGCCCGAACCCCGGGCCCACCCCTGAAACCCTTGGCTATAGCTTACCAATTTTGCCCAAAAATGCCCTGTTCGCGCCTTTTCGCCCCATTGTCTACCTAAATGGCCATGAAAATTTAAACGGACCACACTGAGATGATCCCCAACCTCCCTGGCACGCTCGATAAATGTTTTGGCCCACAGCATGCCCGGACCTTGAGCCCACCCCCAAAATCGTGGGCTATAGCACACCGATTCAGATGGAAAATGCCCTATTCGCTCCATTTCTCCAATTTTTCACCTAAATGGCTACAAAAATTTAAACGGACCACACTGGGAGGATCCCAAACCTCCCAGGCACGCCCCGATTGATTTTTGGCCTACATCACACTCAGACCTCGAGCCAACCCCCAAAATAGTGGGCTATAGCACATCAATTTAGCCTGAAAATGCCCTGCTCGCACTGTTTCGCCCGTTTGTCCACCCAAATAGCCACAAAAATTTAAACGGACTACACTGGGATGATTCTCAACCCCCCTGGAATGCCCCGATTAATTTTTTGCCCATAGCATGCCCGACCCCGATTCCACCATCAAAACTGTGGGCTATAGCACACCGATTTAGCCCGAAAATACCCCATTTGCACTGTTTCACCCATTTGTCCATGCAAATGACCATGAAAATTTAAATGGACCACACTGGGATGATCCCCAACCTCCCTAACACACCTTGGTTGATTTTTGGCCCACAACACGCCCGGACCCTGGGCCCACCCATGAAACCTAAAGCTATAGCACACCGATTTTGCCTGAAAAAGCCCCGTTCGCGCTGTTTTGCCTTTTTGTCCACTTAAATAGCCACAAAAATTTAAACAAACCATAATGGGATAATCCTAGCCTCTTTAGCATACCCCGGTCGATTCTCGGCCCACAACACGGTCGGACCTCGGGCCAACAACACGGTCGGACCTCGGGCCCACCCTCAAAACTGTGGGCTATAGCACACCGATTAGGTCTGAAAATGCCCCATGCGCGCCGTTTTGTCCGTTTATCAATCCAAATTGCCCCAAAAATTTAAAGGGACAACACTATGAGGAACCCTAACCTCCCAGGTATGCCCCGATCGATTTTTGGCCCACAGCATACTCGGACCCCCGACCCATCGTCCCACCCCTAAAATAGTGGGTTATAGAACACCGATTTGGTCCGAGAATAATCCATTCATGCTGTTTTGCCCCTTTATCCACCCGAATGGCCATAAAAAATTAAACAAACTATACTGGGATGATTCACAACCTTCCTGGCATGCCCCGGTCAATTTTTTCCCAACAGCACGCCCAGACCCCGAGCCCACCCCTAAAATCATAAGCTATAGCACATCGATTTGGCCAGGAAATGCCCCATTCGCGCCATTTCGCCCCTTTCTCCACCCAAATGGCCACGAAAATTTAAATGAACCACACAGGGACTATCTCAACCTCTCAGGCATGCCTTAATCGATTTTCAACCCAAAGCATGCCTGGACCCCGAGCCCACCTCTGAAACCATGGGCTATAGCACACTGATTTGGCCCGAAAATGCCCCGTTCACGCTATTTCGCCCGTTTGTCTACCTAAATGGCTACGAAAATTTTAATGAAGCATACTGGAATGATCAAAAACCTCCCTGGCATGCCCTAAATGATTTTAGGCCCATAGCATGCTCGGACCCCGGGCCCACCCCTAAAACCGTGGGCTATAGCATACCAATTCTGCTCAAAAATGCCCCTTTTGCCTCGTTTTGCCCATTTGTCCACTCAAATGGGCACGAATATTTAAACGGACCATGGTGGGACGATCCCCAACTTTTCTGGCATGCCTCAGTATATTTTTAACCCAAAACATGCCCGAACTCGGGCCCACCCCCAAAACCGTAGGCTATAGCACTCCAAATTAACCCAAAAATGCCCCGTTTGTACCGTATAGTCCATTTGTCTACCCAAATGGCCACGAATATTTAAATGGACTACACTGGGATAATCTCCAACCTCAAAACCGTGGGCAATAGCACACCCATTTGGCTCGAAAATGCTCTATTTGCGCTGTTTTGTCCGTTTGTTCATCCAAATAGCCACAAAAATTTAAACGTACCACACTGGGATGATCCCCAACCTCCCTGGCACACCCCGATCGATTTTTGGCCCAAATCACACCAGGACCTCGATCCCACCCCTAAAATCGTGGGCTATAGCATACCGATTTTGCCTAAAATGCCCCGTTCACACCGTTTCACCCGTTTGTCTACCCAAATGGCCACAAAAATTTAAACGTACCACACTGGGATGATCTTTAACCTCCCTGACACGCATCGGTCAATTTTCAGGTCACAACATGCCCGGATCCAGAGCTCACGCCTAAAAACGTGGGCTATAGCACACCAATTTGGCCTGAAAATTCCTCGTTCACGTTGTTTTGCCATTTGTCCACCCAAATAGCCACAAAAATTTAAACAGAACATACTGGGATGATCCCCAACTTCCCTGAAATGCTCCGATCAAATTTTGGGTCACAGTACGCCCGAACCCCAGTCCCACTCCAAAAATAGTGGGCTATAGCACACCGATTTGGCCCTGAAATACCCCGTTCGTGTCGTTTCGCCCGTTTGTCTACCCAAATAGCCACGAAAATTTAAACGAACCATACTAGGACACTTCCCAACCTCCTTGGCACGCCCAAGTCGATTTTCGGCCCACAGCATGACCGAATCCCAGGCCTACCCCTAAAATCATAGGCTATAGCATACCAATTTAGCCCAAAAATGATCCGTTCGTGCCGTTTTGCCCGTTTGTCCACCCGAATGGCCATGAAAATTTAAACAGACCACACTGAGAAAATCTCCAACCTCCCTGGCATGACCTGACTGATTTTTGGCCCACAACATGTTTGGACCTCGGACCCACCCCTAAAACTGTGGGCAATAGCAAACTGATTTGGCCCAAAAACTCCCCATTTGTGCTATTTCATCTGTTTGTCCACCCAAATAGCCATGAAAATTTAAACGGACCCCACTGGGATGATCCTCATACTCTCTGGCATGTCCTGATTGATTTTTGACCCACTGCACACCTGGACCCCAGCCCACCACTAAAACAGTGGGCAATAGCACACTGATTTGGCTCAAAAATTCCTTGTTCTTGCCGTTTTGCTCGTTTGTCCACCTAAATCTCCACAAAAATTTAAAATTACCATACTGAGATGATCCCCAACCTTCTTGGGATGATCCGATTAATTTTTGGCCCATTGGACGAATGGACCCTAGCCCACCCCCAAAATCGTAGGCTATAGCACATCGATTTAGACCGAAAATGCCCTGTTCGTGCCGTTTCCCCCGTTTGTCCACCCAAATGGCCACAAAAATATAAATAGACCATACTAGGACAATCTCCATCCTCCCTGTCCTACCTCGATCAATTTTTGGCCCACAGCACGCCCAGAACCCAGACCCACCCCTGAAACCGTGGGCTATAGCAAACTGATTTGGCCCAAAAATGCCCTGTTCGCGCTGTTTTGCTCGTTTGTCCACCCAAATGGCCATAAAAATTTAAACAGACCACACTGGGAGGATCCCCAATCTCCCAAGCATGACCCAGTCAATTTTTGGCACACAACACGCCCGGACCCAGGCCGACCCCCGAAACCATGGGCTATAGCACACTGATTTGACCAAAAAATAGCCCGTTCGCATCGTTTCGCCCATTTATCCACCTAAATGGCCACGAAAATTTAAACGGACACACTGGGATGATCCCCAACATCCCTGGCTTGCCCCGGTCGATTTTCAGCCAATAGCACGCCCGGACCCCGTGCCCAACCTCAAAATCATAGGCTATAACACACTGATTTGGCCCGAAAATGCCCCGCTTGGGCTACTTTGCCCCTTTGTCCACCCAAATGCCACGAAAATCTAAACGGACCACACTGGGATGATCTCCAACCTTCCTAGCAAGCCTCGATCGATTTTCAGCCTACAGTAATCCTGAACCGCAGGCCCACCCCTGAAACCCTGGGCTATAGCACACGGATTTAGTCCGAAAATGCACCATTTGCCCCATTTCGCTCGTTTGTCCACCCAAATAGCTACAAAACTTTAAACGGACCATACTGGGATGATCCCCAACCTCCTTGGCATGCCCCGATTGATTTTTGGACGATAGCACGCTCGGACCCTAAAGCCACCCGCAAAATCATGGGCTATAGCACATCATTTTAGTCCAAAAATGCCCCATTCACAGTGTTTCGCCCGTTTGTCCACCCAAATAGCCACGAAAAATAAAACAGAAAATACTGGGATGATCCCTAACTTTCCTGGCATGCCTAAGTCAATTTTTGACCCACAGCACACCCGAACCCCAGGGCCACCCCCCAAAACCGTAGGCTATAGCACACCGACTTGGCCCAAAAATGCCCCATTCGCGTTGTTTCGCCCGTTTGAAGACCCAAATGAAAACAAAAATTTAAACAGACTAAACAGGGATAATCCCCAACATCCCTGGCATGCCCTAGCAAATTTTTGCCACAGCACCCTCGGACCCCGAGCCCAACCCCAAAACCATGGGCTATAGCACACCGATTTTGCTCTAAAATTCCCCATTTGGGCCGTTTTGGCCGTTTGTCCACCCAAATGGCCACAAAAATTTAAACTAACCACAATGTGACTATCCCCAACCTCTTTGGCATACCTCAATTGATTTTTGGCCCACCACACGCCCGGACCCCAGCCCAACCCAAAATCGTAGGCAATAGCACACCATTTTGCCTATTTGTCTACTCAAATAAGCCCAAAAATTGAAATGGACCACACCGGGATAATCACCATCCTTCCTGGCATGCCTCGGTTAATTTTTGGCCCACATCAAGCCTGAACCCCGGGCCTTTCTCCAAAAATATGGGCCATAGCACACCTATTTAGCCCGAAAATGCCCTGTTCTCACCGTTTCTCCCGTTTGTCCAACCAAATAGCCACAAAAATTTAAACGAACTACACTGGGAGGATACTCAACCTCCCAGGCCTGCCCTGATCGATTTTCAACCCACAGCATGCCCGATCCCGAGCCCACCCATAAAATCGTGGGCTTTAGCACACTGATTTATCCTGAAAATGCCCCATTCACACCATTTCACCCGTTTGTCCACCCAAATAGCCATAAAATTTCAAATGGACTACACTGGGATGATCCCTAACCTCCCAGGAACACCCCGATCAATTTTTGGCCCACAGCACGCCGAACCCCGTTCCCCCTCGAAACTGTGGGCTATAGCACACTAATTTGGCTCAAAAATGCCCAATTCGCGCTGTTTCACCCGTTTGTCCACCCAAATGGCCACAAAAATTTAAACGGACCTCACTGGGATGGTCCCCAACCCCCTGGCATGCCTCAGTCAATTTTTAACCCAAAACACACCCGAACCCCAGCCCCACCCCCAAAACCGTGGGCTATAGCACATCGATTTTGTCTGAAAATGCTGCGTTTGTGCTGTTTCGCCTTTTTGTCCACCCAAATGTCCACAAAAATTTAAACTTACTATATTGGGACAATCCTGAGCCTCCCTAGCATGCGTCGATCAATTTTCAGCGCACAAAACGCCCGGAACCCGAGCAAACACCCAAAACCATAAGCTATAGCATAATAATTTGGCCTGAAAATGCCACGTTCGCATTGTTTCGCCCGTTTATCCACCCAAATTGCCCCAAAAATTTAAACAGACCACACTGGGATGATCTCCATCCTCCCTGTTATGCCTCAGTCAATTTTTGGCCCACAACATGGCCGGACCCTGGGCCCACTTCTGAAAACATGGGATATAGTACATCCATTTAGCCTAAAAATGCCCCGTTCGTATAGTTTCTCCCGATTGTCCACCCAAATTGCCACGAAAAATTAAATGGACCACACTAGAAGGATCCCCAACCTCCCAAGCATGCCCCGATCGATTTTTGGCCCATATTACGCCCGGACCCCGAGCCCACCCCCAAAACCGTGGCTATAGCATGCCTATTTGGCTCGAAAATGCCCCGTTCGAACTGTTTCGCCCAGTTGTCCACCCAAATGGCCACAAAAATTTAAACGGACTACACTAGGATAATCCTCCACCTCCCTAGAATATGCCGGTCGATTTTTAGCCCACAGCACACCGGAACCCAGTTCCACCCTCGAAACCATGGGCAATAGCACACCCATTTGGCTCGAAAATGCCTCGTTCACACTATTTCACTCGTTTGTCCACACAAATGGCCACGAAAATTTAAACGAACCACACTAGGATATCTACAACATCCCTGCCATACTCTGGTTGATTTTCGGCCCACAGCACACCTGGACTCCGATCCCACACCAGAAACCGTGGGCTATAGAATACCGATTTGGCCAAAAATGCCTCGTTCGCACTGTTTCACCCGTTTGTCTACCCAAATGGACACAAAAATTTAAACAAACCATGCTGGAACGATACCAGACCTCCCTGGCATGCCTCGAATGATTTTCGGCCCATATCATGCCCGAACCCCGGGCCCCACCCCCAAAACCGTGGGCTATAGCACAACGATTTGGCTAAAAAATGCCCCATTTCCCCCGTTTATCCATCCAAATGGCCATGATAATTTAAACGGACCACACTGGGATAATCCCCGACCGCCTTGGTATGCCTTAGTCGATTTTTAGCTCAAAACACGCCTGAACCCAGGCCCACCCCCAAAACCGTGGGCTATAGCACACCAATTTGGCCCGAAAATACCCCGTACGTGCCATATAGTCCATTTATCTACCCAAATAGCGACGAAATTTTAAACAGACCACAGTGGGACGATCCCCAACCTCCCTAGAATGCTTGGTCAATTTTCGGCCCACAGCACGCCCGGACCCCGAGCCCACCCCAAAATCGTGGGCTATAGCACATCGATTTGTTCCAAAAATGTCTTATTCTCATCGTTTTGCCCGTTTGTCCATCCTAATGACCACAAATATTTAAACGGACCACATTGTCACAATCCCCAACCTCCCTGGCATGCCTCGGTTGATTTTCGGCCCACAGTACATCCGAACCTCAGGCCCTCCACCGAAATCTATATCACACCAATTTGGCTCGAAAAAGTCCCGTTCGCGCCGTATCGTCCTTTTGTCTATCCAAATGTCCAGGATAATTTAAATAGACCACACTGGGACGATCCTCAGCCTCCCTGGCACACTCGGTTGATTTTTTACCCGCAGCACGCCCGGACCCCGAGCTTACCCCCAAAACCATAGGCTATAGTACACCGATTTGGCTTTAAAATGTCCTGTTCGCGTCGTTTCTCCCGTTTGTCCAGCCACATGGCCACAAAATTTAAACGGAACAAACCGGATGATCCCCAACCTCCCTAGCTCGCCCCAATCAGTTTTTGGCCCACGGCACGCCCGGACCCCGGACCCACCCCTGGAACTGTGGGCTACAGCACATCGATTTGGCCCGAAAATGCCCCGTTTGTGCAATTTTGCCCATTTGTCCACCCAAATGGCCACAAAAATTTAAATGGATATACTGGGACGATCCCCAACCCCCCTGGCATACCACAGTCGATTTTTTGCCAATAACATGCTCGGACACCGAGCCCAACCCAAAATTGTGGGATATAGCACACCAATTTGGCCCGAAAAGTCCCCATTCGTATCGTTTCTCCCATTTGTCCAACCAAAATTCCATTAAAATTTAAACGGAGCACACTGGGATGATCCCCAACAACCCTGGCATGCCCTAGTCAATTTTTGGCCCACAGGATGCCCATACCTCGGGCCCACCCACAAAACCCTAGACTATAGCACACCGATTTGGCCCGAAAATGCCCTGTTCGCGCCGTTTCTCCCATTTTTCCACAGACCATACTGCGACTATCCTCAACCTCCTTGGTATACCCCAGTCAATTTTCAGCCCACAGCACGCCTGAACCCCACCCCCAAAACTGTGGGCTTTAGCACACCAATTTGGCTTGAAAATGCCCCATTCACATCGTTTCGCCCGTTTGCTCAACCAAATAGCGACAAAAATTTAAACGGACCACACTGGGACGATCTCCAACCTCCTTGGAATACCCCGATTAGTTTTTGACATACAGTATGCTTGGACCCTGGGCCCACCCCCAAAACTGTGAGCAATAGCACATCGATTTAGTCTGAAAATACCCCGTTTGCGTCGTTTCACCCGTTTATCAACCCAAATAGCCACAAAAATTTAAACGGACAACACTAGGTTGATCCCCAACCTCCCTGACATGCCCCGATTGATTTTTGACCTACAGCACGCCTGGACCCTGGGCCTACCTCCAAAATTGTGGGTTATAGCACACCAAATTGGACCAAAAATGCCTCGTTCGCGCCGTTTTGATCGTTTGTCCACGCAAATGGCCCCGAAAGTTTAAACAGACCACACTGGGACGATGCCCAACCTCCCTGGCATACACCAACCTATTTTTGTCCCACTTCACACCCAGACCCCATCCCACCCCCAAAACCGTAGGCTATTGCACTTTTATTTGGCTCGAAAATGCCCCGTTCGCGCCCTTTCGCCTGTTTGTCCACCCAAGTGCCACAAAAAATTAAACTGACCACACTGGGACAATCTCCATCCTTCCTGACATATCTCGGTCGATTTTTTTCCACAACACGCCCGTACCCTGAGCCCACCTCAAAAAACGTGGGCTATAGCACACCCATTTGGCCCAAAAATGTCCCATTCGCGTAGTTTCCCCCATTATCCACCCAAATAGCCACGGAAATTTAAACAGACCACACTGGGAGGATCCCTAACCTCCCAAGCACACCTCGATCAATTTTTCGCCCACAGCACGCCCGGACCCCAGGCCCACCCCTAAACCGTAGGCTATAGCACATAGATTTGGCCCAAAAATGCCCCATTTGCCCCATTTTACCCATTTGTCCACCCAAATGGCCACAAAAATTTTTACGGACTACACTGGGACAATCCCCAACCTCCCTGAAATATCTCGGTTGATTTTTGAACCACAGCATGCTGGACCCCGGTTCCACCCTCAAAACCGTGGGCTACAGCACCCCAATTTGGCCCGAAAATGCCCCGTTCGCGCCGTTTCACCCATTTGTCCACACAAATAGCCACAAAAATTTAAATGGACCACACTCAAATGATCCCCAACCTCCCTGGCACACCCCGGTTGATTTTCGGCCAACAGCACACCTGGACCCCGATCCCACCCCTGAAACCGTGGGATATAGCATATTGATTGGGCCGAAAATACCCTATTCGCGTTGTTTCTCCTGTTTGTCTACCCAAATTGCCAAAAAAATTTAAACAGACCACATTGGGATGATCTCCAACCTTCCTGGCATGCCTCATTCGATTTTTAGCCCACAGCACGCCCAGACCCCGAGCCCACCCCCAAAACCATGGGCTATAGCACATCGATTTGGGCCGAAAATGCCCCGTTAGCATCGTTTCGCCTAGTTGTCCACCCAAAAGGCCACGAAAATTTAAATAGACCACACTGGATGATCCCCAACTTCTTTGGCACGCCCCGGTCAATTTTCGACCCACAACATACCCGGACCCCGGTCCCACCCCAAAAATTGTGGGTTATAGCACACCAATTTGACCCAAAAATGCCATGTTCACATCGTTTCGCCCGTTTGTCTGCCCAAATGGCCACGAAAATTTAAATGAACTATACTGGGATGCTCCCCAACATCCTTGACACACCCAGGTCAATTTTTGGCCCACAGCACGCCCGGACCCCGAGCTCACCCCCAAAATCGTAGGCTATAGCACACCGATTCGGCCTGAAAATGCCCCGTTCACGTCGTATCACCGGTTTGTCCACCCAAATGGCCACAAAAATTTAAACGGACCACACTAGTACAATCCCCAACCTCCCTGGCATAACTCGACTAATTTTTAGCCCACAGCATGCTCGAACCCCAGGCCCACCCTTAAAACAGTGGGTTATAGCACACCAATTTGGCCCCAAAACTCCCCATTTGCGCCATTTCACTCGTTTGTCCACCCAAATGGCCAAAAAAATTTAAACAAACCACACTAGGTCAATCTCCAACCTCCTTGGCATGCCCCAATCTATTTTTGACCCACTGCACACTCGGACTCCAGCGCACCCCCGAAACCGTAGGTTATAGCTCACCGATTTAGTCTGAAAATGCCCCGTTCGCACCGTTTCACCCGTTTGTCCACCCAAATGGCCACGAAAATTTAAACGGGCCACACCGGGACAACCCCATTCCTACCTGTCATGCCTCGATTAATGTTTGGTCTACAGCACGCCCGTACCCCGAGTCCACCTCTGAAAACGTGGGCTATAGAACACCCATGTGGCCCGAAAATACCCCATTCGCAGAGTTTCTCTTGTTTGTCCACCTAAATGGCCACAAAAATTTAAACGAACAATACTGGAAGGATCCCTAATCTTCTAAGCACGTGCTAATCGATTTTCGGCCAACAACACGCCCGTACCTCGGGCCCACCCTCAAAACAGTGGGTTATAGCACACCAATTTAGCCCGAAAATGCCTCATACTTGGCATTTTGCCCGTTTGTTTACCCAAATAGCTATGAATATTTAAACGAACCATACTGGGATGATCCTAAACCTCCCTAGCATGCCCCGATCGATTTTTGGCGCATATCACGCCTGGACCCCAAGCCTACTACTAAAATCATGGGCGATAACACACCGATTTGGCCCAAAAATGCCCCGTTTGCATCGTTTCACCGTTTGTCCACCAAAATGGTCACGAAAATTTAAAAGGACCATACTGGGACGATCCCTAACCTCCCTGGCAAGCCTCGACCAATTTTTGGCCCACAGTACGCCCGGACCCTGGGCCCACCTCCGAAACTGTGGGCTATAGCACACTGATTTGGCTCAAAAATAAACCGTTCATGCCGTTTTGCCCGTTTGTCCACCCAAATCATCATGAAAATTTAAACTGACCATACTGAGACGATCCCTAACCTCCGTGGGATGCCCCGATTGATTTTTGACCCGCTGCACGCTCGGACCCCAACCTATCCCCAAAATCGTAGGCTATAGTACACCGATTTGGCCCGAAAATGCCCCGTTTGCACCGTTTCGCCTGTCTGTCCTTCCAAATGGCTACAATAATTTAAATGGAGCACACAAGGATGATCTACATCCTCCCTGGCCTACCTCGGTGGATTTTTAGCCCAC
>JAPEIP010000007.1:2413381-2456029 GCA_026120095.1 Capsicum chinense
CCTCGATTGATTTTTAGCCCACAACACGCCCGAACCCAGGGACCACCCCAGAAACCGTGGGATATAGCACGCCGATTTGGCCCAAAAATGCCCTGTTCATGCCGTTTCACCCCTTTGTCCTCCGAAAGTTCAACAAAAATTTAAAAAGACCACAATGTGATGATCTTCAATCTCCCTGGCATGCTTCGGTCAATTTTCGGCCCACTGCATACCCAGAAACCGAGCCCACCCCCAAAAGTGTGGGCTATAGCACACATTTTTGGCCCAAAAATGCCCTTTTCGTGAAGTTTTTCTAGTTTGTCCATCCAAATGGCCACCAAAATTTGAATGGGCTACACCGGGATGATCAACCTCCCTATCATGCCTCGGTTGATAGCACACCGATTTAGCCAAAATTTAAACGGACCATACTGGGATGATCCCCAACCTCCCTGGCATGCCTCAGTTTAATTTTGGCCCACAACACTCCTGGGTCTCGGGCCCACACCAAAAAATGTGGGCTATAGCACACCGATTTAGCCCAAAAATGCCCCATTCGCACCATTTTGCCTATTTGTCCACCCAAATGAATACAAAAATTTAAACAGACCATACTGGGATGATTCCCAACCTATATGGCATGCCCTGTTCAATATTTGTCCAACAATATGCTCGAACCTCGAGCCCACCCCTATAATTGTGGGCTATAGCACATCTATTTGAACCAAAAATGGCCCATTCGCGCCGTTTCGCCCGTTTGTCCAGCCAAATGGCCACAAAAATTTAAACGAACCATACTGGGATGATGCCCAACTTCCCTGGCATGTCTCGATCGACTTTCAGCCCACGAAACGCCTGAACCCCGAGCCCACCACCAAAATCGTGGGCTATAGCACACCAATTTAGCCCAAAAATGCCCCGTTTGCGCCGTGTCGCCTGTTTGTCAACAGAAATGGCCCCAAAAATTTAAAAAGACTATACTAGGATGATCCTCAACCTCCCTGGCATGCCTCAGTCAATTTTCAGACCACAACACTCTCGAAATCTGGGCCCTCCAAAACCGTGGGCTATAGCATAGCGATTTGGCTTGAAAATGCCCCGTTAGCGCCGTTTCTCCTATTTGTTAAACTAAATGGCCATGATAATTTAAACGGACAATGATGGGACTATCCCCAACCTTCCTGACATGCTCTGGTTGATTTTTGGTCCACAAAACGCCCAAACCCCAGGCCCACCCCTGAAACTGTGGGCTATAGCTCACCTATTTGGCCCAAAAATGCCCTGTTCACCCCATTTCGCATGTTTGTCCACCCAAATGGCCATAAAAATTAAAATAGACCACACTGGGATGATCCTCAACATCCCTAGCATGCCCAATTGATTTTAAGCTCACGGGACACCCGGAAACAGGGCCAACCACTAAAATCGTGGGCCATAACACACCGATTTGACCTAAAAATACCCCGTTCGCGCTGTTTTGCCCGTTTGTCTACCCAAATAGCCACAAAAATTTAAACGGACCATACTGGGATAGTCCTAACCACCCTGGCATACCCCGGTCAATTTTTGGCCCACAACACACCCGAACACCGGACCCATCCCTAAAACTGTAGGCTATAGCACACTAACTTGGCCCAAAAAATCCCTGTTCGAGTTGTTTTGCCCGTTGTTCCATCCAAATCACCATGAAAATTTAAACAAACAACACTGAGATATATCCTAACCTCCTTGTCACTCCCCGATCTAATTTTGGCCCACAGCACCCCTGGATCCCGGGCCTACCATAAAAATCGTGGGCTATAGCACACCGATTTAGCCCGAAAATACCCTGTTCGTGCCGTTTCTCCTGTTTGTCCACCGAAATGGCTACAAAAATTTAAACAGACCATACTGGGATGATCCCCAACCTCCCTGGCATACCCCGGTCAATTTTTGGCCCACAACATACTCGAACCCTGAGCCCACCCCTGAAACCGTGGGCTATAGCACATCTATTTGACCCAAAAATGCCCCATTCTCGCCGTTTTGCCCGTTTGTCCACTCAAATGACCATAAAAATTTAAACGAACAACACTGGGATGATCCCCAACTTCCCTGGCATGCCTCGGTCAATATTTGGCCCACATCACGCCCGAACCCCGAGCCCACCACAGAAACCATGGACTATAGCATACTAATTTGGCCCAAAAATGCCTCGTTTACGCTGTGTCGCCCGTTTGCCCAGCCAAATTGCTCCAAAAATTAAAACGGACCACACTGGGAGGATTCCCACCTCCCTGGCATGCCCCGAGCAATTTTTCGCCTACAGCACGCCCGGACCCCGTACCCACCCCTGAAACCATGTGCCACAGCACACCAATTTAGCCCAAATACACCTCGTTCGCACCGTTTCGCCTGTTTTTCCAACCAAATAGCCACAAAAATTTAAACATACCATACTGAGATGATCCTCAACCTCCCTAGAATACCTTGGTCAATTTTTGGACCAAAGCACTCCTGGAATCTAGGCCCACCCCCAAAACCGTGGGCTATAGCACAACGATTTAGCCTGAAAATGCCCCGTTCGCATTGTTTTGCATGTTTGTCTACCCAAATAGCCACTAACATTTAAATGGATCACACTGAATTAATCCCTAACCTCCCTGGAATGGTAAGATCAATTTTTTACCCACAGCACGCTCGGACCCAGGCCCATCCCCTAAACAGTAGGCTATAGCACATCGATTAGGCCTAAAAATAACCCATTCACGCCGTTTCACCGGTTTGTCTACCCAAATGGTCACAAAAATATAAACGGACCACACTGGGACAATCCCCAACCTCCCTGGCATGCCTCCATCAATTTTTGGCCCACAGCACGCTTGTACCCCAGGCCCACCCCCAAAACTGTGGGCTATAGCACATCAATTTTGCCCAAAAATGCCCCATCCATGCCTTTTCGCCCGTTTATCCACCCAAATAGTCACAAAAATTTAAATGAATGATAATGAAATGATCCTCAACCTCACTGGCATGCTCCGATTGATTTTTGGCCTACAGCATGCCTGGATCTCGATCCCACCCCCGAAACCTTGGGCTATAGCACACCAATTTGGCCCGAAAATGCCTCGTTTGCGCCGTTTTGTCTATTTGTCCACCCAAATAGCCATAAAAATTTGAATGAAATATACTAGAATGATCCCCAATCTCCATGACATGCCCCGATCAATTTTTGTCCCACAACACAATTGGACCCCGGGCCCACCCCCGAAATCATCGGCTATAGCTCACCAATTTGGCCCAAAAATGCCCCGTTCATGCCGTTTCGCCCGTTTGTCCACCCAAATGGCCATAAAAATTTAAACAAATTATACTGGGATGATCCCTAACCTACCTGGCACGCTTCGATCGATTTTTGGCCGACAAAAGGCTCGAAACCCTGGTCCACCCATGAAATTGTGGTTTATAGTACACCGATTTGGCCAAAAAATACCCTGTTTGCATCGTTTCTCCCATTTGTCCACCCAAATAGCCACGAAACTTATAACGGACCATATTGGGACGATCCTCAATCTCTCTGGCACGCCCCGATTGATTTTTGGCATACAGCATGCCCGGACCCCAAGCCCACCCTCAAAACCATGGGCGCAAATTGATTTGGCTCAAAAATTCCCCATTCGCTTCGTATGCCCATTTGTCAACCCAAATGGCCAAAAAAATTTAAATGGACCATTCTGAGATGATCCCCAACCTATCTGGCATGATCTGGTCAATTTTTGACCAACAGCACGCCCGAACCCCGATCCTAACCCCAAAAACATGGGCTATAGTACACCGATTAGGCCCGAAAATGCCTCGTTCATGCTGTTTCGCCCGTTTGTCCACCCAAATGGCCAAGACAATTTAAACAGACCATACTGTGACAAACCCGAACCTCTTTAATATGCCCCGATCAATTTTTGGCCCACAGTACGCTCGAACCCCAGGCCCACCCCCGAAACCGTGGGCTATAGCACATCGATTTAGTTCAAAAATTCCCGTTTGTGTAGTTTCGCCCGTTCGTCCACCCAAATGGCCACAAAAATTTAAACGAACCACACCGAGATGATCCCCAACCTCCCTGACATGCCCCGATCAATTTTTACCCCACAGCACGCCTGGATCCTGGGCTCACCCCAAAAACTGTGGGCTATAGCACACCAATTTAACCCAAAAATGCCCTGTTCATGCCGTTTCGCCCGTTTGTCCACCCAAATGGCGATGAAATTTAAATGAAATAAATTGGGACAATTTCTAAACTCTGTAGCATGCCTTGATCGATTTTTAGCCCACAGCATGCTCGAACCCCGGGACCACCCCAGAAACCGTGGGCTATAGCACGTCGATTTGGCCTGAAAATGCCCCGTTCATGTCGTTTCATCCCTTTGCCCTCCGAAAGTTCAATGAAAATTTAAGCGGACCATAATGTGATGATCTTCAACCTTCCTAGCATGCCCCGGTCAATTTTTCGCCCACTGCACACCCAGAACTCGAGCCCACCCTCGAAGTCATAGGCTATAGCACACAGTTTTGGCCCAAAAATGCCCCGTTCGCGTAGGTTTTCTAGTTTGTCCACCCAAATTGCCACCAAAATTTAAACGGACTACATCGGGATGATCCCCAACCTCTCTGGCATGCCTCGATTGATATTCAAACCATAGCATGCCCGGACCCTGGGCCCACTCCTGAAACCATGGGCTATAGCACACCGATTTGGCCCAAAAATGCCACGTTCGTGCTGTTTCACCTGTTAGTCCACCTAAACGGACACAAAAATTTAAAAGGACCATACTAGGATGATCGCTAGCCTCCCTGGCATGCCCCGATCCATTTTCGGCCAATAAAACACCCGAATGCAAGTTCCACCCATAAAACCGTGGGCTATAGCACACTGATTTGACCAAAAAATGCCCCGTTCATGACGTTTCTCCCGTTTGTCCACCCAAATGGCCACAAAAATTTCAACGGACCACACTGAGATGATCCCCAACCTCCCTGGCATCCCTCGATCAATTTTTGGCCCGCATCACACCCAAATCCTGGGCCCACCCCAGAAACCGTAGGCTATAGCACATCAATTTGACCCAAAAATGCCCTGTTCGCGCCGTTTCACCCGTTTGTCCACCCAAATGGCGATGAAAATTTAAACAAAATAAATTGGGATGATCTCTAACCTCCGTAGCATACCTTGATTGATTTTTAGTCCACAGCATGCCCGAACCCCGGGACCACCCCAGAAACCGTGGGCTATAGCACGCCGATTTGGCCTGAAAATGCCCCGTTCATGCCGTTTCACCCCTTTTCCCTCCGAAAGTTCAATGAAAATTTAAACGGACCATAATGTGATGATCTTCAACCTTCCTGGCATGCCCCGGTCGATTTTTGGCCCACTGCACACCCAGAACCCGGGCCCACCCTCTAAGTCGTGGGCTATAGCACACAGTTTTGGCCCAAAAATGCCCCGTTCGCGCAGGTTTTCTAGTTTGTCCACCCAAATTACCACCAAAATTTAAACGGACTACATCGAGATAATCCCCAACCTCTTTGGCATGCCTCGATTGATATTCAAACCACAGAATGACCGGACCCCGGGCCCACTCCTGAAACCATGGGTTATAGCACACCGATTTGTCTCGAAAATGCCACGTTCATGCCGTTTCACCCGTTAGTCCACCTAAACGGCCACGAAAATTTAAAAGGACCACACTAGGATGATACTTAGCCTCCCTGGCATGCCCCGATCTATTTTTGGCCAATAAAACACCCGAACCCCAGGTCCACCCCTAAAACCGTGGGCTATAGCACACTAATTTGACAAAAAAGTGCCCCGTTCGTGCCGTTTCTCCTGTTTATCCACCCAAATTGCCATAAAAATTTAAACGGGACATACTGGAACGATCCCCAACCTCCCTGGTACACCTCAGTTGATTTTTGGTAGACAGCACGCACAGATCCTGGCCCCACCCTAAAAATCGTGGGCTATAGTACACCAATTTGTCCCGAAAATGCCCCATTCACACTGTTTCACCCGTTTGTCCACCCAAATGGCCATGAAAATTTAAACGAACCATACTGGGACGATCCTCAACTTCCCTGTCATTCTCTAATCAATTGTTGGCCTACAACACGCCCAAATCCCAGGGCCACCCCAGAAACCGTGGGCTATAGCACACCGATTTGGCCTGAAAATGCCCCATTTGCTCTGTTTCGCCCGTTTATCCATTCAAATGTCCACAAAAATATTAACGGGACATACTGGGATAATCCCCAAACTAACTATCACGCTTTGGCCTATTTTTTGCCTACAAAACGGCCGAACCCCCGGCCCGCCCCTGAAATCGTGGGCTATAGTACACCGATTTGGCCTGACAACGCCCTGTTCGCATCGTTTTGCCCGTTTGTTCGCCCAAATGGACACAAAAATTTAAACAGACCAAATTAGGATGATCCCCAACCTCCCTGGCATACCTCAGTCGATTTTTAACCTACAACACGCTCGGACCCTGGGCCGACCCTCGAAACTATGGGCTACAGCAAATCGATTTGGCCTGAAAATGCCCCGTTCGCGCTGTTTCTTATGTTTGTCCACCCAAATGGCCTAAAAAATTTAAATGGATCATACTGGGATGATCCCAAACCTATCAGGCACGCCCCAAATGATTTTTTGCCCACTGCACGTCTGGACCCCAAGCGCACCCCCAAAATCGTGGGCCATAGCACACCAATTTGGTCCAAAAATGCCCCATTCGAGCCGTTTCGCCCGATTGTCCACCCAATTGGCCTCCAAAATTTAAAAGAACCATAATGGGAGGATCCCCTACTTCCCTGGCACTCCTCGATTAATTTTTGGCCAACAGTACGCCCAGACTCCAGGCCCAGCCCCAAAACCGTGGGCTATAGCACACATATTTTGCCAGAAAATGCCCCGTTCACGCTGTTTTACCCGTTTCTCCACCCAAATGGCCATGAAAATTTAAACGGACAATACTGGGATGATCCCCAACCTCCATGGCATGTCCCAATAAATTTTTGGCCAATATAACGCTAGGATCTTGGGTGCACCCCAGAAACCATGGGCAATAGTACACCAATTTGGCCCGAAAACTCCTCGTTCGCGTTGTTTCGCCTATTTGTTTACCCAAATGGCCACAAAAATTTAAACGGATCACATTGGGATAATCCCCAACCTCCCTGGCATGCCTCGATAAATTTTTACCCTGTAGTACGCCCGAAACCTGGGCCCACCCCTAAAACCGTGGCTATAGAACACCGATTTCGCCTGATAATGACCTGTTCGCGCCGTTTCTCTCGTTTGTTCACCCAAATGGCTATGAAAATTTAAACGAACCATACAGGGATGATCCCTAACCTCCCAGGCATGACCCAGTTAATTTTTTGCCCACAGCACACCTGTACCCAGGGCCCACCTCCAAAATCGTGGGCTATAGCACACCGATTTAGCCTGAAAACACCCTGTTCACACCGTTTTCCCTTTTGTCCACCAAAATGGCCACGGAAATTTGAACGAACCATACTGGGATGATCCCCAACCTCCCTGCCATGCCCCAATTAATATCCAGCCCACAGCATGCTCAGACCCCGAGCCCACCCTAGAAATCATGGGCTATAGCACACCAATTTGGTCCAAAAATGCCCCATTCGCGCCGTTTCACTCGTTTTTCCACTCAAATGGCCACACAAATTTAAAAGGACCATACTAGGATGATCCCCAACTTTTATGGCATACCCCAGTCGATTTTTGGCCCACAGCACGCCCAAACCCTAGGTCTACCATCGAAACCGTGGGCTATAGCACACCAATTTGGCCAAAAAATGTCCTGCTCGCGCCGTGTTGCCTATTTGTCCACCCCAAATAGCCCCAAAAATTTAAAAAGACCATACTGAAAGGATATCTCACCTCCCTAGCATGGCTCGGGCAATTTTTGGCCCACAGCACGCACGGATCTAGGGCACACCCCTAAAATCGTGGGCTATCGAACACCGATTTGGCCCGAATACGCCCCATTCACGCTATTTTGCCGGTTTGTCCACCCAAATGACCACTAAAATTTAAACAGACCATACTGGGATGATCCCCAACCTCCCTAGCAGGCCCCGATCAATTTTCGGACCACAGAACGCCCAAAACTCGGTTCCACCCCCAAAAAACGTGGGCTATAAAATAGCGATTTCGCATAAAAATGCCCCGTTCGTATCGTTTCCCCTGTTTGTCCACCCAAATGGCCAAAAAAATTTAAACCGACTACACTGAGATGATCCTCTACCTCCCTGGAATGCCCCAGTCAATTTTTGGACCAGCGCATACTCGGACCCCAAGCCCACCCTAAAACTGTGAGCTATATCACACCAGTTTGGCCCAAAAATGCCCCGTTCGCATCGTTTCGCCAGTTTGTCCACCCAAATGGCTACAAAAATTTAAACAAACCACACTGAGATGATAACCAACTTTCCTAGCATGCCCCAGTCAATTTTTTGCCCACAGCACGCCCGGACCCCAGGCCCACTCCCGAAGTCGTGGGCTATAGCATATTGATTTGGCTCGAAAATGCCCCGTTCATGCCATTTTGCCCCTTTATCCTCCCAAACGGCCACCAAAATTTAAATGGACCGCACTGGGACAATCCCCAACCTCCTTAATATGCTAAGGTCAATTTTTAGCCCACCGAACACCCAGACCCCGGGCCCACCCCTGAAACCATGGGCTATAGCACATCGATTTTGCACAAAAATGTCCCTTTCGCATCGTGTTGCAAGTTTGTCCACCCAAATGGCCACAAAAATCTAAACAGACCATACTGGGATAATACCCAACCTCTCTAGCACACCCCAGTCAATTTTTAGCCCACAGCATGCCCGGACCCCGGGCCCACCCTCAAAACTATAGGATATAGCACACCAATTTAGCCCGAAAATGCCCCACTCACTCTATTTCACACATTTGTCCACCCAAATGGACAAGGAAATTTAAACAGACTATTATGGGATGATCCCCAACCTCCCTGGCAATCCTCAGTTGATTTTTGGCCCACAGTATACCCGAACCCCGGGCCCACCCCCAAAACCATGGGCTATAGCACACCAATTTTGCCCAAAAATGACCCGTTCGCATCGTTTTACTCATTTGTCCACCTAAATGGCCACGAAAATTTAAAAAGACAATATGGGGAAGATCCTCAACCTCCCAGGCATGCCCCGGTCAATTTTTGGCCTACAGCACGCCCGTACCCCGGGCCTACCCCCAAAATTATGTGCTATAGCACACTGATTTGGCCTGAAAATGCCCCGTTCACGTTGTTTCACTAATTTGTCCACCCAAATGGCCACAAAAATTTAAACGGACCATACTGGAATGATCCTCAACCTCCTTGATATGCCCCGGTTGATTTTTGGCCCACAACACGCTCGGACATCGGGCCCACCCACGAAACCGTGGGCTATATCACACTGATTTATCTTGAAAATGCCTCGATTGTGCTGTTTCGCCGATTTGTCCACCTAAATAACCACAAAAATTTAAACGGACCATACTAGGTCGATCCCCAAACACCCTTGACAAGCCCCAGTAAAGTTTCAGCACATAGAACGCCCGAACCCTAGGCCCACCCCTAAAACCGTGGGCTATAACACACCGATTTAGCCCGAAAATGCTTCGTTTGCACCGTTTCGCCCATTTCTCCACCCAAATGGCCACGAAAATTTAAATGGATCATACTGGGATGATCCCCAACCTCCCTGGCATACCTCGGTCTAATTTTGGCCCACAAAACACCTGGATCTCCGGCCCACACCAAAAATCGTGGGCTATAGCACACCGATTTAGCCCGAAAATGCACCATTCGCATCGTTTTGCCTGTTTGTCCACTCAAATAACCACAAAAATTTAAACAGACTATACTGGGATGATTCCCAACGTCTGGCACGCCCTGGTCGATTTTTGTCCCACAGGATGCTCGAACCTCAACCCCACCCCTAGAATCGTGGGCTATAGCACATCTATTTGAACCAAAAATGCCCCATTCGCGCCGTTTTGCCCATTTGTCCACCCAAATGGCCACAAAAATTTAAACGAACTACACTGGCATGATGCCCAATTTCCCTAGCATGTCTCGATCAATTTTAGACCACGGCATACCCGAACCCCGAGCCCACCACCAAAATCGTGGGCTATAGCACACCAATTTAGCCCAAAAATATCCCGTTTGCGTCGTGTCGCCTGTTTATCCACCCAAATAGCCCTAAAAATTTAAACAGACTATTCTGGGATGATCCTAAACCTCCCTGACATGCCTCGATCAATTTTTCATCCACAGCACTCTCGAAACTTGGGCCCCCTAAAATCAAGGGCTATAGTACAGCGATTTGGCCTAAAAATGCCCCGTTCGCGCCACTTCTCCTCTTTGTCAAACTAAATGGCCATGATAATTTAAATGGACCGTGATGGGACTATCCCCAACCACCCTGACATACTTCGGTTGATTTTTGGTCCACAACACTCCCAAACCCCGGGCCCACCCCTGAAACCATGGGCTATAGCTCACCGATTTGGCCTAAAAATGCCCTGTTCGCCCCATTTCGCATGTTTGTCCACCCAAATGGCCACGAAAATTTAAACAAACCATACTGGGATGATCCTCAACATCCCTGACATGCTCCAATCGATTTTAAGCTCACAGGACGCCCGGACACTGCGCCCACCAGTAAAATCGTGGGCCATAGCATACCGATTTGACCCGAAAATACCCCGTGCGCGCTGTTTTGCCCGTTTGTCTACCCAAATGGACACAAAAATTTAAATGGACCATACTGGGATAGTCCTAACCAGCCTGGAATGCCCCAATCAAATTTTAGCCCATAACACACTCGAAACCCGGACCCATCCCCAAAACCGTAGGCTATAGCACACTAACTTGGCCCAAAAAATCCCCGTTCTAGCTGTTTCGCCCGTTGTTCCTTCCAAATCGCCGCGAAAATTTAAACGAACAACACTGAGATGATTCCTAACCTCCTTGTCATGCCTCGATCTAAGTTTGTCCCACAATACCCCTGGATCCCGGGACTACCCTAAAAATCATGGGCTATAGCACACCGATCTGGCCCGAAAATGCCTCGTTTGTGCCGTTTCGCCTGTTTGTCCACCCAAATGGCCACAATAATTTAAACAGACTATACTGGGATGATCCCCAACCTCCCTAGCATGCCCTAGTCAATTTTTGGCCCACAGCATGCTCGAACCCTCAGCCCACCCTTGAAATCATGGGCTATAACACATCTATTTGACCCAAAAATGCCCCATTCGCGTCGTTTCGCCCGTTTGTCCACTCAAATGACCATAAAAATTTAAACGAACAATATTGGGATGATCCCCAACTTCCCTAAAATGCCCTGGTCGATCTTTGCCCCATATCACGCCCGAAACCCGAGCCTACCATAGAAACCGTGGGCTATAGCATACTAATTTGGCAAAAAAATGCCTCGTTTGTGCTGTGTCGCCCATTTATCCACCCAAATGGCCCCAAAAATTAAAACGGACCAGACTGGGAGCATACCCAACCTCCCTGGCACACCCCGAATAATTTTTGGTCCACAGCATGCCTGGACCCCGTGCCCACCCCTGAAACCATGTGCCACAGCACACCAATTTGGCCCGAATACGCCTCGTTTGCACCGTTTTGCCCTTTTTTCCAACCAAATAGCCACGAAAATTTAAACATACCATACTGAGATGATCCCCAACCTCCCTAGCATACATTGGTCGATTTTTGGACCAAAGAACTCCTGGAATCAAGGCCCACCCCCAGAACCGTTGGCTATAGCACAACGATTTGGCTTGAAAATGCCCCGTTCGTGCCGTTTTGCCCGTTTGTCCACCCTACTAGCCATGAAAATTTAAATGGAACATGCTGGGATGATCTCCAACCTCCCTAGCACACCCCGTTTGATTTTTGGTCCATAACATCCCCGGACCCCGAGCCTCCCCTAAAACCGTGAGCTATAGCTCACCGATTTGGCCTAAAAATGTCTTGTTCGCGTCGTTTCGCCCGTTTGTCATCCCAAATAGCCACAAATATTTAAACAGATCACACTTGGATGATATTCAACATCCCTAGCATGCCTCTATCAATTTTAGGCCCACAGCATGCTCGGAGCCCGGGCCCACCCCCAAAATCGTGGGATATAGCACACCGATTTGACCCGAAAAACCCTGTTCACGCCATTTTGCCTATTTGTCAACCGATATGGCCACAAAAATTTAAGCGAACAATACTGGGTGATACCCAACCTCCCTGACATGCCCAAATCGATTTTTTGCCCACAGCACACCCGAATTCTGGGCCCACCCCTGAAACCGTAGGCTATAGCACACTTATTTGGTTCGAAAAAGCCCCGTTCGATCCGTTTTGCCCGTTTGTCCACCCAAGTAGCCACAAAAATTTAAACGAACCATACTGGGATGATACACAACCTCCCTGGCATGCCTGAGTTGATTTTCAGCCCACAGCACGCCTGAATCCATGGCCCACCCCTGAAACCATGGGCTATAGCACATCGATTTGGCTCAAAAATGCCCTGTTCGCGTTGTTTTGCCGGTTCGTCCACCCAAATAGCCACGAAAATTTAAATAGACCACACAGGGATGATCCCCAACCTCCCTGGCATACCCCGGTTATTTTTTGGCCCACAGCACGCCCGGACCCCGGGTCCACCCCTAAAACTGTGGGCTATATAGCACACTGATTTGGCCCAAAAATGCCCCATTTAAACCGTTTTGCCCGTTTGTCCACCCAAATGGCCACTAAAATTTAAACGGACCATACTAGGATGGTTCTCAACCACCCCGGCATGCCTCGATCAATTTTTGTCCCACAACATGCCCGAATCCTAGGCCCACCCTAAAAAACGTGGGCTATAGCACACTGATTTGGCCTAAAAATGAGCCATTCGCGCCATTTTACCCTTTTGTCCACCCAAATGGCCACAAAAATTTAAACGGACCATACTGAGATAATCCCAACCTCCATGGCACGCTCTGTTTGATTTTTTCCACACAGAAATCCTAGACCATAGGTCCACCCCATAAATTGTGGGTATAGTACACCGATTTAACTCGAAAATGCCCCGTTAGCACAGTTTCGTTTGCTTGTTTACCCAAATGGCCACAAAAATTTAAAAGGACCACATCGGGATGATCCCCAACCTCCCTGGCACACCTCTGTTGATTTTTGACCTACAGCACGCCCAAACCCCAAGCCAACCCTTGAAACCATAGGCTATAGCACACCGATTTGGTCTGAAAATGCCCTATTCACGTCATTACGCCCGTTTGTCCACCCAAGTGGCCATGAAAATTTAAACGAACAATACTGGGACTATTTCCAACCTATCTGGCATGCCCAGTTGATTTTTTTCCAACAGTATACCCGAACCTCGGGCCCACCCCCAAAACCGTGGGCTATAGCACATGATTTAGCCCGAAAATCCTCCGTTAGAATCGTTTCTCCCGTTTGTCCATCCAAATAGAAAAGATAATTAAAATGGACCACACTAGGGTGATCCTCAATCTCCCTAGCACACCTCGGTTATTTTTAGACCTACAGTACACCCGGACCCCAGGCTCACCTTCAAAACCGTGGGCTATAGCACGTCGATTTGGCCTAAAAATGCCCCGTTCACACTGCTTTGCCCGTTTGTCCACCCAAATGGTCACAAAAATTTAAACGGACCACACTGGAACAATCTCCAACCTCCGTAGCCTCGGTTGATTTTCATCCCACAACACCCACCCCCAAAGTCGTGGGCTATAGCTCATCAATTTGGCCCGAACATGCCCTGCTCACGTCGTTTCACCCATTTGTCCTCACCAAGTGTCACAAAATTTAAACGGACCACACTGAGATGATCCCCAACCTCCCAGCATGCCCCAGTCAATTTTTGACCCACTTCATGCCCATACCCTGGCCCACCCCCAAAACCATGGGCTATACCATACTGATTTGGCCCAAAAATACCCCATTCACATCGTTTTGCAACTTTGTCCACCCAGATGGCCATGAAAATTTAAACGGACCATACCAGGATGATCCCTAACATCCCTGGCACACCCCGATCAATATTTTACCTATAGCATGCTCGGACCCTGGGCCCACCCCCTAAACCGTAGGCTATAGCACACCAATTTGACCCGAAAATATCCCATTCGTGCCTTTTTGCCCATTTATCCATCCAAATTGGCACAAAATTTTAAATGGACCACAGTGGGATGATCCCTAACAGCTCTACCATGACCTGGTCGATTTTCAGCCCGCATCACGTCAGTACCTCGGGCTCACCCCCAAAACCGTGGGCTATAGCTCTCCGATTTGACCTGAAAATACCCTGTTCATGCCGTTTCACCCGTTTGTCCACCCAAATGGCTACACAAATTAAAATGGACTATACTTGAATGATCCCCAACCTCCCTGGCTTGTCCCGATCGATTTTCGGCCCACAAGATACCCATACCCCAGGCCCACCCTCGAAATCGTAGGCTATAGCACATCGATTTAGCCCGAAAATGCCAGTTCACACCGTTTTGCTCGTTTGTCCACTCAAATGGCCACAAAAATTAAAACGGAGTACACTTGGATGATCTCCAACCTCCCTGGTAAGCCCTAATAAATTTTTGGCACACAACATACCTGGACCCCGAGCCCATCCCCAAAATCGTAGGCTATAGCACATTGATTTGGCCTAAAAATGCCCGTTCGCACCGTTTTGCCCGTTTGCCCACCCAAATTGCCACGAAAATTAAAACGGACCATACTGGGATGATCCCCGACCTCACTGTCACACCCCGATCTATTTTCTGCCTACAGCACGCTCGAACCCTAGGCCCACCACCAAAACCATAGGCTATAGAACATCAATTTGGCTAAAAAATGCCCCGTTCGCTCTGTCGCCCGTTAGTCTATGCAAATGGCCATAAATATTTAAATGGTCTATACTAGAAAGCTCCCCAACCTCCCCTGTCATACCCCGAGCTATTTTTGTCCCACAACACACTCGGACCTCGGGCCCACCTCCAAAATCATGGGCTATAGCACACCAATTTGGTCCGAATACGCCCCGTTTGCACCATTTTGCCTGTTTGTCCACCCAAATGGCAACAAAAAATTAAATGGACCATACTGGGATGATCCTCAATCTACCTGTCATGCCTCGATTGATTTTTGGCCCACAGCACGCCCAGAACATGGGCCCACCCCTAAAAAATAGGCTATAACACAACGTTTTGACTCGAAAATACCCCGTATGCATTGTTTCACCTATTTGTCCACTCAAACGGCCATGAAAATTTAAACAGACCATGCTGGGATGATCCCCAACCTCACTGGCATGCTCCGGTTGATTTTTTGCGCACAGCACGCCTAGACACCAGGCTCACCCCTGAAATCATGGACCATAACACACCTATTTGGCTAGAAAATACCCCATTTAAACCGTTTTTCCTGTTTATCCACCCAAATGGCAACAAAAATTTATATGAACCACAGTGGGATGATCCCCAACCTCTATGCCATTCCCTAGTTGATTTTTGGCCAAATCATGCCCAGACCTAGGCCCACCCCTAAAATAGAAGGCTATAATATATTGATTTGGCCCAAAAAGCTCCGTTTCTAGCCGTTTCGCTCGTTTGTCCACCCAAATGGTCAGGAAAAGTTAAACGAACCACTCTGGGATGATCCCCAACCTCTATGGCATGCCCTGGTTGATTTTGGCCTACAGAAATCCCAAAACCCAGGCCCACCCCCGAAACGTGGGCTATAGCACACCGATTTGGCTCGAAAAAGACCCCGTTTGCGCTATTTTGTCCGTTTGTCCACCTAAATGGCCATAAAAATTTAAACGGACAATACTAGGATGATCCCCAACCTCCCTATCTCGATTCGGTCAATTTTTAGCCCAAAGCACGCCCAGACCCTGGGCCCACCCATAAAACCGTGGGCTATAGCACACCGATTTGACCCAAAAATGCCCCGTTCAGGCCGTTTAGCCCGTTCGTCCACCCAAATAGCGACAAAAATTTAAACAGACCACACTGGGATGATCCCCAACCTCCCTGGTATGCCTCAATCAATTATTGGCCAACAGCTCACCCAGAACTCGAGCCCACCCCCAAAACTGTGGGCTATAGCACACCGATTTAGCCCAAAAATTCCCCATTCACGACGTTTCTACCCTTTGTCAGCCCAAATGGCCATAAAAATTTAAACGGACTATAATGGAATGAACCCCAACCTCTCTGGCACGGCTTGATCCATCTTTGACCCACAGAACGTTTGGACCCAGGGCCCACCCCTAAACCGTGGGCTAGCACACCAATTTGGCCCAAAAAAGACCTGTTTACACTATTTCGTAGTCACAAAAATTTAAACGGACTATACTGGGATGATCCCCAATCTTTTTGGCAATCCCAGATCGATTATTAGCCTACAGCACGCCTGGACCCCGAGCCCACCCTCAAAACCGTTGGCTATAACACACCGATTTGGCCCGGAAATGCCCCGTTCGCCCCTTTTTACTCGTTTATTCACCCAAATGGCCACGAAATATTAAACGGCCATACTAAGATGATCCCTAACCTCCCTGGTACACCTCAATTAATTTTTGTTGCATAGCACGCCCGGACCCCCAGCCCACCCCCAAAATCGTAGACTATAACACACCGATTTTGCCAAAAAATGCCATGTTCACTCTGTTTCACCTGTTTGTCCACCCAAATGGCCATGAAAATTTAAACGAACCATACTCAAATGATATCTAACCTCTCTAGAATGCCCATAGCATGTTCGGACCCTGAGCCCACCCCCGAAACCCTGATCTATAACACACGGATTTTGCTCGAAAATGCCCTATTTTAGCTATTTTGCACGTTTGTCCATCCAAATTGTCATGAAAATTTAAACGGATCATATAGGGATGATCCCCAACCTCCCTGGCATGCCCCTATAGATTTTTGGCCCAAAGATCGCTCGGACCCAGGGTCTACACCCGATACCGTGGGCTATAGCACATTGATTTGGCCCGAAAATGCCCCATTCGCATCGTTTCACCCATTTGTCCACCCAAATGGCTACGAAAGTTTAAATGGATCACACTAGCTTGATCCCCAAATTCCTTGGCATGTCCTAATCTATTTTTGGCCTACAACACGTGCGAACCCTGGGGCTACCCTAAACCGTGGTATATAGTGCATCGATTTAACCTCAAAATGCCTCGTTCGCACTGTTACGCCCGTTTATCGACACAAATAGTCACAAAATTTAAACGGACCACACTGGGATGATCCTCAACCTCCGTAGCACACCTTAGTTGATTTTTGGCCCACAGCACGCCCGAGCCCCAGGCCTATCCTTAAAAACATGGGCTATAGCAAATCGATTTTGCTCAAAAATACCTCATTTGCATTGTTTTGCCTGTTCGTCCTCCCAAACAGACACAAAAATTTAAACGGACCATACTGGGATGATCATCAACCTACCTGGCATGCTTCGGTTAATTTTTTGTTGATAGAACGCTCAGACTCAGGGCCCACCCATAAAATTGTAGGCTATAATACACTTATATGGCCTAAAAATGCCTTGTTTGCGCTGTTTCATCTGTTTTCCACCCAAATAGCCACGAAAGATCAAACGGACCACACTAGGATGATCTCCAATCTCCCTAGCATGCCCCGGTCAATTTTTGTCACACAGAATGCCCGGACCCCGGGGCCACCCTTAAAACTGTAGGTTATAACACACCGATTTAGCCCCAAAATGCCCCATTCCCGCCGTTCCGCCCGTTTGTCCACCGAAATAGCCACAAAAATTTAAACGGACCATACTGGGATGATCCCCAACCTATCTGGCATACCCCGATCAATTTTTGACCCACAACACACCTGGGATGCCCTGATCGATTTTTGTCCCACAACATGTCGGGAACCCGAGCCCACCCCAAAACTGTGGGCCGTAGCTCACTGTTTTCTCCCAAAAATGTCCTATTTATGCCATTTTGCCCGTTTGTCCACCCAAATGGCCACAAAAATTTAAACAGACCACACTGGGACGATCCTTAACCTCCCTAGCATATTTCGGTCGATTTTTGGCCTACAGCATACCTGGACCCCAGGCCCACCCCCAAACCTGTGGGCTATAGCACGGACCACATTGGGAGGATCACCAACCTTCATGGCATGCCCTAATCAATTTTTGGCCCACATCACGCTCGGACCCTGGGGCCACCCCCGAAATCGTGGGCTATAGCACACTAAATTAGCCCAAAAATGGTCTGTTTGCGCCATTACGCCTGTTTGTCCACCCATATGGTGACGAAAATTTAAAAGGACCACACTAGGATGATCCTTAACCTCCTTGGCATTCCCCTATTTATTTTGGGCTCAAAGAACGCCCGCACCCTCGTCACACCCTTGAAACAGCGTGCATAGCACACCAATTTACCCCAAAAACGCCCTGTTCGCGTTGGTTTGCCTGTTTATTCAATAAAATGGCTGCTAAAATTTAAACAGACCACACTAATATGATCCCCAACCTCCCTGGCATTCCCTGATCAATTTTTGGCTCATAGGACGCTCGGACCCCGAATCCATCCCCAAAACCGTGGGCTATGGCACACCGATTTGGCGCGAAAATATCCCGTTCACACTATTTTTCTCATTTTTTCCACCCAAATGGCAACGAAAATTTAAACGGACCACACTGGGATGATCCCCAACCTCCCTGACACGCCTCGATTGATTTTTAGCCTAGCACACTGATTTGGCCTAAAAATGCCCTGTTCGCATCGTTTTGCCTGTTTGTCCACCTAAATGTCCAAGAAAATTTAAACGAACCACACTAGGATATCCCCAACCTTTCTGGCATATCCCAATCAATTTTTGGCCCAAAGCAGCCTGGACCCCGGGCCTACCCCCAAAACCGTGGGCTATAGCACACCGATTTAGCCCAAAAATGCCCCATTCACGCCCTTTTGCCTATTTGTCCACCCAAATGGCCATGTAAATTTAAACGGACAACACTGGGATGATCCCCAACCTTTCTAGCATGCCCTGGTCGATTTTCAGCCAATAGCATGCCCGAACCCCAGGCGCACCCCTAAAATCGTGGGCTATAGCACACCGATTTGGTATGAAAATGCCCAGTTCGGGCCGTTTCACCTGTTTGTCCACCCAAATTAGCACGAAAAATTAAATGGACCACACTAGAATGATCCTCCTTCTCCCTGGCATGACCCGATATATTTTCATCCCACAACACACTCGGACCCTGGACCCACCCTTAAAATTATGGGCTATAGCAAACTGATTTGGCCCGAAAACACCTCGTTCGCATCGTTTAGCCCGTTAGTCAACCCAAATGACCACAAAAAATTAAATGGACTATATTGGTACGATTCCCAACCTCCTTGGCACACCCCGATCAATTTTTGGCCCACAGCGTACTCCGACTCTAGCCTACCCCCAAAATCGTGTGCTATAGCACACCGATTTAGCCCGAAAATGCTCTGTTCGCACTGTTTTGCCCGTTTGTCCACCCAAATAACCACGAAAATATAAATAGACCACACTAGGACCATCCGTAACCTCTCTGGCATACTCCGATAGATTTTTATCTACAGCACGCTCGGACCCTAGGCCCACCCCCAAAATCATAGGTTGTAGCACACCGATTTGGCCTGAAGTTGCCCCGTTCGCACTGTTTCTCCCGTTTGTTCACTAAAATGGTCACAAAAATTTAAACGGACCACACTGGGATGATCCCCAACCTACCAGGCAATCCTCAGTCAAATTTTGGACAATAATACGCCCAACCCCGGGCCCACCCCCAAAATCGTAGTCTATAGCACACCGATTTGGCCCAAAAAATAGCCCATTCACGCCGTTTCGCCTGTTGGTCCACCCAAATAGCCACAAAAACTTAAATAGACCATACGGGGATGATCTCCAACCTCCCTGTCATAACTCGATCAATTTTCAACCAAAAGGACACCCAGACCCCGGGCCCACCCCCAAAACCGTGGGCTGTAGCACACTAATTTGGCCCAAAAATGCACCGTTTCTCCTGTTTGTCCAAACAAATGGCCATGAAAATTTAAACGTACCACAATGGAATGATCCCCATCATCCCTGGCATACCTTGATTAATTTTTGACACACAGAACGCTAGGACCCTTGGCCCATCCCCAAAACCGTGGGCTATCGCACACCAATTTGACCTAAAAATGCCTCGTTTATGCCGTTTCACCCATTTGTCTACCCACATGGACATAAAATATTGAACTGATCACACTGGGATGATCCTCAACATCTCTAGAACCCCTCGGTCTTTTTTTGACCTACAAAAAGTCCGAACCTCTGGCCCATCCCCAAATTCGCTAGCTATAAAACACCGATTAGGCCTGAAAACTCTTTGTTCCTGTCGTTTCTCCCGTTTGTCCACCCAAATGGCCATAAAAATTTAAACAGACCACACTGGGATGATCCCCAACCTCCCTGGCATGCCCTGATTGATTTTTGATCCACAGAATGCCCGGACCCCGAGCCCACCCCAAAAACCGTTGGCTATAGAACACCAATTTAGCCCAGAAATGCCTCGTTAGAGCCGTTTTGCCATTTTGTCCACCAAATGAAAACAAAAATTTAAACGAATCACACTGGAATGATCCCCAACCTCCTGGGCACGCCTAGGTTCATTTTTGACCCACAGCATGCTTGAACCCCGGGCCCACCTCCAAAACCGTGGGCTATAGCATATCGATTTGGCCTGAAAATGCTCCATTTATGCCGTTTCAATTGTTTGTCCTCCCAAATGGCCACAAAAATTTAAATGTACCACACTGGATGATCCCCAACCTCTTTGGCATGCCCTGGTCGATAGAACACGCCTGGAACCAAGGTCCACCCCTGAAATCGTGGGCTATAGCACAATGATTTTGCCTAAAAATACTCAAAACCTGGGCTCACCCCTGAAATATTGGGCTATAGAACACTGATTTGACCTGAAAATGCCTCTGTTTATGCAGCTTTGCCTGTTTGTCTACCCTAATGGCCATAAAAATTAAACGGACTACACTGGGATGATCCCCAACCTCCATGGCATGTCCCAGTTGATTTTTAGCCAACATCATGCTCTAACCTCGGGCCGACCCCCAAAACCGTGAGCTCTAGCACACTGATTTGGCCTGAAAACACCCTGTTCACGCCGTTTTGTCTATTTGTCTACTCAAATGGCCACAAAAATTGAAATAGACCACACTGGGATGATCCCCAACCTCCCAGGCACTCCCCGATCAATTTTGCCCCACAGCACGTCCGAACGCCTATCCCACCTCCGAAATTGTGGGCTATAGCACACCGATTTAGGTCAAAAATTGCCCGTTTGCGCTATTTCACCCGTTTGTCCACCCAAATGGCCATGAAAATTTAAACGGACCACACTGATATGATCCTGAACCTCTCTGGCACGTCTCGATTGATTTTTGGCCCACAGAATGCCCGGACCCCAGGGCTACCCCCTAAACCGTGGGCTATAGCACATTGATTTGGCCCTAAAATACCTCTTCGTGCTGTTTCTCCCGTTTGTACACCCAAATAGATACGAAAATTTAAACAGACCACACTGGGATGATCCCAACCTCCCTGGCATACCCCGGTCAATTTTTGGCTCGTAGCAAGCCTGGACCCCTGGCCCACCCCAAAAACCGTGGGCTATATAGCACACCAATTTTGCCCAAAAACTTCTCATTCGTGCCGTTTCGCCCGTTTATCCACCGAAATGACCGCAAAAATTTTTATGGACCATACTGGGATGATTTCCAACCTCCCTGGCAAGCCTTGGTCGATTTTTGACCTACAGCATGCCCGAACTCTGGGCCAAGCCTCAAAAACATTGGCTATAGAACACCGATTTGTCCCCAAAATGCCTCATTCGCACCGTTTTGGCCGTTTGTCCTCCCAAATGACCATAAAAATTTAAATGGACCATATTGGGATGATCCCCAATCTCCCTGGCATGCCCCGATCGATATTTGTCCATAACACGCTCGGACCCCTGTCCCTCCCCCAAAATCGTAGGCTATAGCACAATAATTTGGTAAAAAAATGCCCCATTCGTGCCGTTGCATTCGTGTATCCACCCAAATGGCCACGAAAATTAAAATAAATCATACTGGGACTATACCCAACCTCCCTGGCATGCCCCGGTCGATATTTGGCCTACAGCACGCTCGAACCCTGGGCCCACCCCTAAAATCATGGGCTATAGCACACCGATTTGGGTCGAAAATGCCCCATTCATTCTGTTTCACCCATTTATCCACCCAAATGTCCATGAAAATTTAACGAACTACGCTTGGATGATCCCAACCTCCCTGATATGCCCCGAGCAATTTTCGGCGCACAGCACGCTCGGACCCCAGGCCCACCCCAAAAATTGTGGGCTATAACACTCTGATTTGGGTCGAAAATGCCCCATTCATGACATTTAAACCCGTTTGTCCATCCAAATGGAAAAAAAATTCAAACAGAGCACACTAAGATTATCCCAACCTCCCTGGCATGCCCCATTAATGCTTTTTCGCCCGTTTATCCATCCAAATGGCCATGAAAATTTAAACAAATCACACTAGGATGATGCCCAACCTCCCTGGCACGTCCTGGTCAATTTTCGGCCCACAAAATGTCCGGACCCTTGAGCCACCCCCAAAACTGTGGGTAGAACACCAATTTGGCCTGAAAAAGGCCCCGTTTGCGCCATTTTGCTCGTTTGTCCACCCCAATGGCCACGTAAATTTAAATGGACCATACTGGAACGATCCACAACTTCCCTGCCACACCCTGGTCAATTTTTTGGCTTACAGCATGCACGAACCTTGGGCCCACCCCCTAAATCGTGGGCTATAGCACATCGATTAGGCCTAAAAATGCCCCGTTCATGCCGTTACGTCCATTTGTCCATCTAAATAGTCATGAAAATTTAAACGGACCACACTAAGAAAATCCCCAACCTCCCAAGCATTCGTCAGTTGATTTTCGACCCACAGCAAGGTTGGATCCCAGCCCACCGCCAAATTATGGGCTATAGAAAATCGATTTTACCCAAAAACCATGGGTTATAACGCACCGATTTTTCCCAAAAACTTCCCATTCGCATTGTTTTGCTGTTTCTCCACCCAAATGGCCACGAAAATTTAAACAAACCACACTGCGATGATTCCCAACCTTCCTGGCATACCCTGATCGATTTTTGACCCACAGCACGCCCGCACCACGGGCCCACCCTTGAAACCATGGGCTATAGCACATTAATTTTGCACGAAAACACCCTGTTCGTGCCGTTTCGCCTGTTTGTCAACCCAAATTGCCACAAAAAATTAAACGGACCACAGTGCAACCATCCGAAATCTCCTTGCCATACCTTGGTTAATTTTTGATCCACAACACGCTTGGACCCCAGGCCCACCCCCAAAACCATAGGCTATAGCACATCGATTTGGCCTGAAAATGCGCCGTTCACGCTATTTTGTCTGTTTGTCCACCTAAATTTCCACAAAAAATTAAATGGACCACAATGGGACAATCCCCAACCTCCCTGGCATGCCCTTGTAAATTTTTACCGCAAAGCAGGCCACGACCCCAAGTCCACCCCCAAAATTGTGGGCTATAACACACGAATTTGGCCTGAAAATACTCGGTTTGCGCCGTTTTGCCCGTTTGACCACCCAAATGGCCACAAATATTTAAAATGACCACACTGGAATGATCCCCAACCTCCCTGGCATGCCCCGGTCAATATTCATCCCATAGCACGATCGGACCTCTGACCCACCCCCAAACCGTGGGCTGTAGCATACAGATTTGGCCCAAAATTGCCCTGTTCGCGGTATTTTGCCCATTTTTTCATTTAAATGGCCATAAAAATTTAAATGAACCACACTGGGACGATCCCCAACCTCCCTGGATGACCCAGTCGATTTTTGACCCACAGGACATCTGGACACCGGTCCCATCTATGAAACTGTAGGCAATAGCAGACCGATTTGGCCCCAAAAATGCCTTGCTCACACCATTTCTCTTGTTTGTCCATCCAAATAGCCACATAAATTTAAATGGACCTTACTGGGATGATCCGCAACCTCCCTGGGCTTGACCCCAGACCCTTCCCCAAAACTTTGGGCTATAGCACATCAATTTTGCCCGCAAATGCCCCATTCGCTAGTTTGTCTACCAAATGGCCGCAAAAATTTAAACGAACCACACTTAGATGATCCCAAACCTCCCTGGCATGCCCCAATTGATTTTTGGCCCACAACACGCTCGAAGCCCGAGCCCACCCCCAATATTGTGGGCCATAGCACACCGATTTTGCCCAAAAACTCCCCGTTCGTGCTGTTTCGCCCATTTATCCATCCAAATGGCCGCAAAATTTTAAACGAACCACACTAGGATGATCCCCAACCTCCCTGACACACCCCAATCAATTTTTCGCTGACAGTATGCCCAGACCCTGGGCCCACCCCTAAAAAATGGGCTATAGCATACCGATTAGGCCCCAAAAAGCCCCGTTCGTTCCCTTTTGCTCGTTTGTCCACCCAAATGGCCACAAAAATTTAAATGGACCACACTTGGAAGATCCCCAACCTACTTGGCACACCTTTGTCAATTTTCTTTCTACAGCATCCCCGAACCCCGGGCCCACCCCCAAAATCGTGGGCTATAACACACCGATTTGGTCTGAAAATGCCTCGTTCGCATTATTTTGCCTGTTTGTCCACCCAAATTGCCAAGAAAATATAAACAAACCATATTGGTGTGATACCCAAACTTTCTGGCATTCCCCAGTCGATTATTGACCCATAGCATGCCCGAACCCTGGGCTAATCCTAGAAACCGTGGGCTATAACACACCGATTTGGCTTGAAAATGTCTCGCTCATGCCGTTTCACCGTTTGTTCACCCAAATAGCCATAAAAATTTAAACGGACGACATTGGACAATCCCCAACCTCCATGGCACACCCTGGTTGATTTTCTGCCCACAACACGGTCGGACCCTAGGGCCACCCCCAAAACCATGGGCTATAGCACACCGATTTGGCCCAAAAATGGCCCGTTCACACCGTTTTACCTATGTGTCCACCCAAATGGCCACAAAATTTTATACGGACCACAGTGGGATGATTCCTAACCTCCCTGGTATGCCCCGATTGATTTTTTTTCCACAGCACGCCCGGACCCTGCGCCCACCCCCAAAATCGTGCGCTATAGCACACTGATTTGGCTCAAAAAATGCCCCGTTCGCACCATTTAGCCATTGGTCCATCCAAATGGCAACGAATATTTAAACGGACCATACTGGGATGATTTCCAACCTCTCTGGCATACCCTGATCAATTTTTGGCCCACAGCAAGCCCGAACCCCGAGCCCACCCTCGAAACCGTGGGCTATATCTCATCGATTTGTCCCAAAAACTCCCCGTTCACGCCATTTTGCCCGTTTGTCCACCCAAATAGCCACGAAAATTTAAACGGACCATACTGGGAGGATTCCCAACCTCCCTGACATGCCCAGGTTAATTTTTGACCCACTACAAGCCCCAACCCCAGGCCCACCCCCAAAATCGTTGGATATAGCACATCGATTTAGCCTGAAAACTCCTCGTTTGCATCATTTCACCTGTTTGTCCACCCAAATTTCCTCAAAAATTTAAACAAAATACAATGGGATGATCCCCAAAATCTCCGTTATATCCCGATCAATATTTGGCCTATAGTACGCCCGAACCGCGGGGCCACCTCCAAAACTGTGGGCTATAACACACCGATTTAGCCCAAAAACACCCTGTTCACGATGTTTCATCCATTCGTCTAGATAAATGGCCACAAAAATTTAAACGAACCACACTAGGATGATCCCCAACCTCCCTGGCATGCCCCATTTGATTTTCAGCCCACAGCACGCTCGGACACAGGGCCCACCCCCAAAATCGTGGGCTATAGCACATCGATTTAGCTCTAAAATGCCCTGTTCATGCCGTTTCTCCCATTTGTCCACCTAAATGGCCATAAAATTTAAACAGACCATACTGTAATGATCCCAACCTCCCTGGGATGCCCCAATCGATTTTCGGCCCATAGCAAGCTCGGACCCCTGGCCTATTCCCAAAATTGTGGGCTACATCACACCGATTTTGCCTGAAAACTCCCCGTTTGCGTTGTTTAGGTCGTTTGTCCACCCATATGGTCATAAAAATTTAAATGGACTACACTCGAACGATCCCTAACCTCCCTGGCATACCCTGGTCGATTTTTGACCTACAGCATGCCCTTACCCCAGGCCAACCCCCAAAACCATGGGCTATAGCACACTAATTTGACTTGAAAATGCCCAGTTTGCGCTGTTTCACCCATTTGTCCACGCAAATGGCCCTAAAAATTTAAACGGACCATACTAGGATAATCTCCAACCTTCCTGGCACACCCCGGTCAATTTTTGGCCCACAATACGCCCAAACCCTGGGCCCACCCCCAAAACCGTAGTCTATAGCACACCAATTTGGCCTAAAAAATAGCCCATTTGCGCCTTTTCGCCTGTTGGTCCACCCAAATGGCCACAAAAATTTAAAAAGACCATACTGGGATGATCCCCAACCTCCCTGTCATGACCCAATTGATTTTCGGCCTAAAGCACACCCAAACCCCGAGCCTACCCCCAAAATCGTGGGCTGTAGCACACTAATTTGGCCCAAAAATGTACCGTTTCGCCCGTTTGTCCACATAAATGGCCATGAAAATTTAAACGTACCATACTGGGATGATCCCCATCCTCCCTGGCAAACCCTGATTAACTTTTGGCGCATAGCACGCTCGGACCCTAGGCCCATCCCCAAAACCGTGGGCTATCGCACACCGATTTGACCTAAAATGCCTCGTTTGCGTCGTTTCACCCGTTTGTCTACCCACATAGACATAAAACATTGAACTGATCACACTGGGATGATCCTCAACATCTCTCGCACCCCTCGGTCTTTTTTGACCTACAAAAAGTCTAAATCTCGGGCCCACCCCCAAATTCGCTGGCTATAAAACATTAATTAGGCCTGAAAACTCCCTGTTCCCGCCGTTCTCCCATTTGTCCACCCAAATGGACATAAAAATTTAAACAGACCACACTGGGATGATCCCCAACCTCCCTGGCACGCCCCAATTGATTTTTGATCCACAGAATGCTCGGACCCCGAGCCCACGCAAAAACCGCTGGCTATAGCACACCGATTTAGCCTAGAAATGCCCTGTTAGAGCCATTTTGCCATTTTGTCCACCAAATGACAACAAAAATTTAAACGAATCACACTGGAATGATCCCCAACCTCCTGGGCACGCCTAGGTTCATTTTTGGCCCACAGCATGCTCGAACCCCAGGCCTACCTATAAAATCATGGGCTATAGCATACCGATTTAGCCCAAAAATGCCCTGTTCGTGCTGTTTCAATTATTTGTCCTCCCAAATGGCCACAAAAATTTAAATGGACCACACTGAATGATCCCCAACCTCTCTGGCATGCCCTGGTCTATAGAACACGCCCGAAACCTGGGCCTACCCCTGAAACCATGGGCTATAGCACAATGATTTAGCGTAAAAACGCCTGGAACCTAGGCTCACCCCTGAAATCGTGGGCTATAGAACACCGATTTGGCCTGAAAATGCTTCGTTCATCCAGTTTTGCCAATTTGTCTACCCTAATGGCCATAAAAATTAAATGGACCACACTGGGATGATCCCCATCCTTCATGGCATATCCCAGTCGATTTTTAGCCAACAACATACTCGAACCTCGGGCCAACCCCCAAAACCGTGAGCTCTAGCACACTGATTTGGCCTGAAAACACCCCATTCGTACCTTTTTGCCTATTTGTCTACTCAAATGGCCACAAAAATTTAAAAAAAAACCACACTGGGATGATCCCCAACCTCCCTGGCACTCCCCGGTTGATTTTGCCCCACAACACCTCTGGACCCCTATCCCACCCCCAAAATTGTGGGCTGTTGCACACCGATTTAGGCCAAAAATGCCCTGTTCGTGCCATTTCTCCCGTTTATCCACCCAAATGGCCATGAAAATTTAAACAGACCACACCGGTATGATTCCCAACCTCCCTGGCACGTCTCGATTGATTTTTGGCCCACAGAATGCCCGGTCCCCGGGGCTACCCCCTAAACTGTGGGCTATAGCACATCGATTTAGCCCTAAAATGCCCCGTTCGCGCCGTTTCTCCGATTTGTACACCCAAATAGATACGAAAATTTAAACGGACCACACTAGGACGATCCCAACCTCCCTAGAATACCCCGATCAATTTTTGGCCCGTAGTAAGCCCGGACCCCTGGCCCACCCCCAAAACCGTGGGCTATATAGCACACCAATTTTGCCTGAAAACTCTTCGTTCCTGCCGTTTCGCCCGTTTGTCCACCCAAATGACCACAAAAATTTTTATAGATCATACTGGGATAATCCCCAACCTCCCTGGTAAGCCTCGGTTGATTTTTGGCCCACAGCATGCCCGAACTCTAGGCCCAGCCTCGAAAACATTGGCTATAGAACACCGATTTGTCCCTAAAATGCCCCGTTCGCACCGTTTTGGCCGTTTGTCCTCCCAAATGGCCATAAAAATTTAAACGGACCATATTGGGATGATCCCTAACCTCCTTGGCATGCATCGATCGATATTCATCAATAACACGCCCGGACCCCGGTCCCTCCCCTAAAACCATAGGCTATAGTACAATAATTTGGTTAAAAAATGCCCCGTTCGTGCCGTTGCATCCGTTTGTCCACCCAAATGGCCACAAAAATTAAAACGAATCATACTGGTACTATACCCAACCTCCCTGGCATGCCCTGATTGATATTTGGCCTACAGCACGCCCTAACCCCGGGCCCACTCTCAAAATCATGGGCTATAGCACACCGATTTGGCTCGAAAATGCCCCATTCGTTCGATTTCGCCCATTTGTCCACCCGAATGGCCATGAAAATTTAATGAACCACGCTTGGATGATCCCAACCTCCCTGGTATGCCCCGGGCAATTTTTGGCACACAGCACGCCCGGACCCCAGGTCCACCCTGAAAACTATGGGCTATAGCACTCCGACTTGGTACAAAAATGCCCCATTCACCCCATTTAGACCCATTTGTCCATCCAAATGGCAAAAAAAATTCAAACAGAGCACACTGAGATTATCCCAACCTCCCTGGCATGCCCCATTAATGCTTTTTCGCCCGTTTATCCATCCAAATGGCCATGAAAATTTAAACGAATCACACTATGATGATGTCCAAACTCCCTAGCACGTCCCGATCGATTTTTGGCCCACAACACGCCTGGACCCTTGACCCACCCTCAAAACTGTGGGTAGAACACCGATTTGGCCTGAAAAATGCCCCATTTGCACCATTTCGCTCGTTTGTCCACCCTAATGGCCACGTAAATTTAAATGGACCATACTGGAATGTCCCCAACCTCCCTGGCATGCCCTGGTCGATTTTTTGGCTTACAGCATGCACGGACCTCAGGACCACCCCCTAAATCGAGGGCTATAGCACACCGATTAGGCCTAAAAATGCCCCGTTCATGCCGTTACGCCGGTTTGTCCACCCAAATAGTCATAAAAATTTAAACGGACCACATTGAGACGATCCCCAACCTCTGAAGCATGCCCTAGTTGATTTTTGACCCACAGCATGATCAAATCCCCGCCCATCGCCAAATCATGGGCTATAGAAAATCGATTTTACCCAAAAACTATGGGTTATAGCGCACCGATTTTGCCCAAAAACTTCCCATTCGCATTGTTTCGCCGTTTCTCCACCCAAATGGCCACGAAAATTTAAATGGACCATACTGGGATGATCCCCAACCTTCCTGGCATGCCTTGATCGATTTTTAACCCACAACACTCCTGCACCCCGGGCCCACCCTCGAAACCATGGGCTATAGCACATTGATTTGGTACGAAAACACCCCGTTCGCACTGTTTCGCCCGTTTGTCAACCCAAATTTCCATGAAAAACTAAACGGACCACACTGGAACTATCTGAAATCTCCTTGGCATACCTCGGTCAATTTTTGATCCACAACGCGCTTGGACCCCAGGCCCACCCCAAAACCGTAGGCTATAGCACATCGATTTGGCCCAAAAATGCCCCGTTCATGCCGTTTTGTCTGTTTGTCCACCTAAATTTTCATAAAAAATTAAATAGACCACAATGAGATGATTCCCAACCTCCCTGGCATGCCCTTGTAAATTTTTAGCCCACAGCACGCCACAACCCCGAGTCCACCCCCAAAACTGTGGGCTATAGCACACGGATTTGGCCTGAAAATACCCCGTTCACGCTGTTTTGCCCGTTTGACCACCCAAATGGCCACAAACATTTAAACTGACCACACTGGGATGATTCGAAACCTCCCTAGCATGCCCCGGTCAATATTCAGCACATAGGACGGCCGGACCTCTGACCCACCCCCAAACCGTGGGCTGTAGCATACAGATTTGGCCCGAAATTGTCCTGATCGCGTTGTTTTGCCCGTTTTTCCATATAAATGGCCACAAAAATTTAAATAAACCACGTAGGGATTATCCCCAATCTCTCTGGCATGACCCAATCAATTTTTGACCCACAAGACATCTGGACCCCGATCCCACCTATGAAACTGTAGGCAATAGCAGACCGATTTGGCTATAAAAATGCCCTGTTCACACTGTTTCTCTCATTTGTCCATCAAAATAGCCACATAAATTTCAAAAGACCTTACTGGGATGATCCGCAATCTCCCTAGGATGGACCCCAGACCCTCCCCCAAAACTGTGGGCTATAGCACATCGATTTGGCCCGAAAATGCCCCATTCGCTAGTTTATCTACCAAATGGCCGCAAAAATTTAAACGAACCACACTTAGACGATCCCAAACCTCCCTGGCATGCCCCAGTCAATTTTTAGCCCATAGCACGCTCGAACCCCGAGCCCACCCCAAATATTATGGGCCATAGCACACTGATTTTGCCCAAAAACTCCCCGTTCATGCTGTTTCGCCCGTTTGTCCATCCAAATGGCCACAAAAATTTAAACGGACCACACTAGGATGATCCCCAACCTCCCTGACATGCCCTGATCAATTTTTGGCCCACAGTACGCCCAGACCCTTGGCCCACCCCAAAAAACATGGGCTATAGCATACCGATTAGGCCCCAAAAAGCCCCATTCACGCCGTTTTGCTCGTTTGTCCACCCAAATAGCCACCAAAATTCAAACGGACCATATTGGGAAGATCCCCAACCTACTTGGCATGCCCCTGTCAATTTTCTTCCTACAGCACGCTCGAACCCCGGGCCCACCCCTAAAATCGTGGGCTATAACACACCGATTTGGTCTGAAAATGCCTCGTTCGCATTATTTTGCCTGTTTTTCCACCCAAATTGCCAAGAAAATATAAACAAACCACACTGGGATGATACCCAACCTCTCTGGCATTCCCCGGTCGATTATTGATCCATAGCATGCCCGAACCCTAGGCTCATCCCAGAAACCGTGGGCTATAACACACTAATTTGGCTTTAAAATGTCTAGTTCATGCCGTTTCATCATTTGTTCACCCAAATAGCCACAAAAATTTAAACGGATGACACTGGACAATCCCCAACCTCTATGGCACACCCTGGTTGATTTTTTGCCCACAGCACGACCGAACCCTGAGGCCACTCCCAAAACCATGGGCTATAGCACGCCGATTTGGCCCAAAAATGCCCCGTTCACACCATTTTACCTATTTGTCCACCCAAATGGCCACGAAATTTTATACGGACCACAGTGGGATGATTCCCAACCTCCCTCATATGCCCCGATTGATTTTTTTCCCACAGCACACTCGGACCCTGCGCCCACCCCCAAAATCATGGGCTATAGCACACTGATTTGGCCCAAAAATGCCCCGTTCACGCCATTTAGCCATTGGTACATCCAAATGGCAACGAACATTTAAACGGACTATGCTGGGACGATCTCCAACCTCCCTGGCATACCCTGATCGATTTTTGGCCCACAGCAAACCCGGACCCCGAGCCCACCCCCAAAACCGTGGGCTATAGCTCACCGATTTGTCTCGAAAACACCCCGTTCGTGCTATTTTACCCGTTTGTCCACCCAAATAGCCACGAAAATTTAAACGGACCATACTGGGATGATTCCCAACCTCCCTGACATGCCCAGATTGATTTTTGACCTGCTACAAACCCCAACCCCAGGCCCACCCCCAAAATCGTTGGCTATAGCACACCGATTTAGCCTGAAAACTCCTCATTTGCATCATTTCACCTGTTTATCTACCCAAATTGCCTCAAAAATTTAAATGGAACACAATGGGACGATCTAGAAAATCTCCATCGTGCTTCGATCAATTTTCATCCTATAGTACACCTAATTGTCCCTAAAAATTTTGGCCCATAACACACTCGGACTCTAGGCCCACTCCCAAAGCCGTGAGCTATAGCACACCTAATTGTCCCAAAAATGCCCTGTTCACATCATTTTGCCCATTTGTCTACCTTAATGGCCAGAAAAATTTTAATGGACCATACTGGGATGATCCCCAACCTTCTTGGCATGCCCCAATCGATATTCGGCCTACAGCACACCCGGACCCCAAGCCCAAACCCAAAACCGTGGCCTATAACACACTGATTTAGCCTAAAAATGCCTCATTTGCGCTGTTTCACCCGTTTGTCCACCCAAATGGCCATGAAAATTTATACAGACCATACTGGGACGATCCTCAACCTCCCTGGCATGCCCCTGTTGATTTTTATCCCATAGCACGACCGGACCCCTGGCCTACCCCCAAAACCATTGGCTATAGGACACTGATTTACCCCGTAAGTGCCCCATTCGTGTCGTTTCGCCTGTTTGTCCACACCAATGGCCATGAAAATTTGAATGAACTATACTGGGTCAATCCCCTAACCTCCCTGGCATGCCTTGTTAATTTTTGGCCTAAAGAACGTCCATACCTCGAGCCCACCCCCAAAACCATGAGCTATAGCACACCAATTTGGCCCGAATACACCCCATTCTAGTTGGTTCACCAATTTGTCTACCCAGATAGCCACAAAAATTTAAACGGACCACTCTGGGATGATCCCCAACCTACCTGGCATGCCTCGGTCAATTTTTGGTCCACAGAAAGTCTGGACCCTCGACCCACCCCCAAAACTATGGGCTATAGCTCACCGATTTTGCCCAAAAACACCCTGTTCGCGGAGTTTCATCCGTTCATCCAGACAAATGGCCACAAAAATTTAAACGAACAACATTGGGATAATTTCCAACCTCCTTGGCATGCCCCATTTGATTTTCAGCCCACAGCACGGTCGAACACCAGGCCCACCCCCAAAATTGTAGGCTATAGCACACCGATTTGGCTCTAAAATACCCCGTTCGTGCCGTTTCTCCCGTTTGTCCTCCCAAATGACCATAAAAATTTAAATAGACCATACTGTAATGATCCGAACCTCCCTGGCATGCCCCAATCAATTTTTTGCCCACATCAAGCTCGGACCCCTGGCCTATTCCCAAAATTGTGGGCTACAGCACACCGATTTTGCCCGAAAACTCCCCGTTTGCGCCGTTTAGGTCGTTTGTCCACCCAAATGGTTATAATAATTTAAATGGACTATACTCGAATGATCCCCAACCTCCCTGGCATACCCTGGTCGCTTTTTGACCTACAGCATGCCCTTACCCCAGGCCCATCCCCAAAACCATGGGCTATAGCACACTGATTTGGCCTGAAAATGCCCAGTTTGCGCTGTTTCACCCGTTTGTCCATGCAAATGGCCCTGAAAATTTAAATGGACTATACTGGGATGATCTCCAACCTTCCTGACATACCCTGGTCAATTTTCAACTCACACCACGCCCCAACCCCGAGCCCACCCCCAAAACCGTGGGCTATAGCACACCGATTTAGCCCAAAAATATCCCGTTCGTACTGTTTTGCCCGTTTGTTCACCATAATGGACACAAAAATTTAAACGGACCATACTGAGATGATCCTTAAACTTCTTGAAAACCCCGATCAATTTTTAACCCACACCACGCCCAACCCCTGGCTCACCCCCAAAATCGTGGGCTACAGCACACTGATTTGGCCTGAAAATGTCCCGTTCGCGCCATTTAGCCATTGGTCCACCCAAATGGCAACGAATATTTAAACGGACCATACTGGGATGATCCCCTACCTCCTTGGCATGCCCTGATTGATTTTTGGCCAACAGCAAGCTCGAACCCCGATTCCACCCCCAAAATCATAGGCTATAGCTCACTGATTTGTCCCGAGAGCTCCCCGTTCGCGCCATTTTGATTGTTTGTCCACCCAAATAGCCACGAAAATTTAAACGGACCATACTGAGATGATTACCAACCTCCGTGACATGTCCAGGTTGATTTTTGGCCCACTGCAAGCCCGAACCCTGGGCTCACCCCCAAAATCATTAGCTACAACACACCAATTTAGTCCGAAAACTTCCCGTTCACATCGTTTCGCCTGTTTGTCCACCCAAATTGCCTAAAAAATTTAAACAGAACACAATGGGATGATCCCCAAAATATCCGTCATTCCCCGATCAATTTTTGGCCTATAGTACACCGATTTGGCCACAAAATGCCCCATTCCGGCCATTCCGCCTGTTTGTCCACCCAAATGGCCACAAAAATTTAAATGGACCATACTAGGATGATTCAACCTCCCTAGTATACCTCATTTAATTTTCGGCCTACGGCAAGCCCGAGCCTCAGGCCCAACCCCAAAACAGTGGTTTATAGCACACCAATTTGGCCCAAAAATTCCCCATTTGAACCGTTTCGCTCGTTTGTCCACCCAAATGGCCATAAAAATTTAAACAGACCACACTAGGATGATCTCCAACCTCCTTGGCATGCCCCGGTCAATTTTCGACCCATAGAACGCCCGGACCGCAGGTCCACGCCCAAAACTGTGGGCTATAGCACACCAATTTAGCTCAAAATTGCCTCGTTTAAGCCGTTTCACTAGTTTATCCACCCAAATGGCCATAAAAATTTAAATGAACCACAATGAAATGATCCCCAACCTCCCTGGCATGCCTCTGTTAATTTTTGACCCACAGTATGCCCGAACCCTGAGACTCTCCCTAAAACCATGGGCCACCGATTTGGCCTTAAAATGCCTTGATTGTGCCGTTTTGCCTATTTGTCCTCCCAAATGTCCATAAAAATTTAAGCAAACCCCACTGAGATGATTTGTAACCTCCTTTATATGCCTCGATCAATTTTTGGCCCCCAACACGCCCGAACCCTGGGCCTACCACCGAAATCGTGGGCTATAGCACACCGATTTAGCCTAAAAATGCCCCATTCGCATCGTTTCACCCGTTTGTCCACCTAAATGTCCACAAAAAATTGAACGGACCATATTGTGATGATCCCCAACCTCCCTGGCACGCTCGGTCAAATTTTGGCCCACAGCACGCTCGAACTTCGGGCCCACTCCCAAAATAGTGAGCTATAGCATACCGAATTATCCCGAAAATGCCCTGTTCGCATCATTTTGCTCATTTGTCTTCCCAAATGGCCAACAAAATTTAAATGGACCATACTGGGATGATCCCTAACCTTTCTGGCATGCCCCGATCGATATTCGGCCCACAGCACACCCAGACCCCGAGCCCACCCCCGAAATCGTGGGCTATAGCACACTGATTTAGCCCAAAAATGCCCCATTTGTTCCATTTTGCCCGTTTGTCCACCCAAATTGCCACGAAAATTTATACAGACCATACAGGGACGATCCTCAACCTCCCTGGCATACCTCAGTTGATTTTTAGCCCATAGAACGCCCGGACCCCAGGCCCACCCCCAAAACCGTGGGCTATAGCACACCGATTTATCCCGTAAGTGCCCCTTTCGTGTCATTTCAGTTGTTTGTCCACACCAATGGCCATGAAAATTTAAACGGACTATATTGGGTTGATCCCCAACCTCCGTGGCATGCATTGTCAATTTTTGGCCCACAGCACGCCTGAACCTCGGGCCCACCCCCAAAACCGTGAGCTATAGCACACCAATTTGGCTCTAAAACACCCCATTCACGCTAGTTCACCCATTTGTCTACCCAGATAGCCACAAAAATTTAAACGAACCACTCTGGGATGATCCCCAACCTCCCTGGCATACCCTGGTATATTTTTGATCTACAGAACGTTTAGACCCCGATCCCACCCCCAAAACTGTGGGCTATAGCACACCGATTTGGCCCAAAAACACCCCGTTAGCGACGTTTCACCCGTTCGTCCACACAAATGGCCATAAAAATTTAAATGGACCACACTGGGATGATCCCCAACCTCCCTGGCATGCATCGTTTAATTTTTAGCCCACAGCACGTCGGACACCGGGCCCACCCCTAAAACCGTGGGCTATAGCGCACTAATTTGGCTCTAAAATGCCCCGTTCGTGCCGTTTCTCCTATTTGTCCACCCAAATGGCCACAAAAATTTAAACAGACCACACTAGAATGATCTCAACCTCCCTGGCATGCCCCGATCGATTTTCGGCCCACAGCAAGCTCGGACCCCTGGCCTATTCCCAAAATCGTGGACTACAGCACACCGATTTTGCATGAAAACTCCTTGTTCGTACCGTTTAGGTTGTTTGTCCACCCAAATGGTCATAAAAATTTTAATGGACTACACTCAGACGATCCTAACCTCCTTGGCATGCCCTGGTCGATTTTTGACCTATAGCACGCCCGTACCTCGAGCCCACCCCCGAAATCGTGGGCTATAGAAGAACAATTTGACCCAAAATGCCCCTTTTGTGCTATTTCGCCCCTTTTCCCACCCAAATATCCACCAAAATTTATACGGACCACACTGGGATGATCCCTAACCTACCTGGCATGCCCGGACCTCGAGCTCATCCCCAAAAATATGGGCTATAACACACTGATTTAGCCTGAAAATGCCCAGTTTGCGCTGTTTCACCCGTTTGTCCATGCAAATGGCCCTAAAAATTTAACGGACCGTAATGGGATGATCACCAACCTTCCTGGAACACCCTGTCAATTTTTGCGCTGTTTCGCCCATTTGTTCACCATAATGGACATAAAAATTTAAATGGACCACACTGAGATGATCTCCAACCTTCTTGGAAAACCCCAATCAATTTTCAACCAACACCACACCCAACCCCGGGCTCACCCCCAAAATCGTAGGCTATAGCCCATCGATTTGGCAGGAAAATGCCCCGTTCACGCAATTTCACCCGGTTGTTCACCCAAATAACAATGAAAAATAAAACAGACTACACTGGAATGATACCCAATCTCCTTGGCATGACCCAATCAATTTTTGACCCATAGCATACTCGGACCCCATGCCCACCCCTGAAACCATGGGCTAGCACACCGATTTGACCCGAAAATGCCCCGTTCGCGCTCTTTTGCTAGTTTATCCACCCAAATGGCCATGAGAAGAAACGGAACACATTGGCATGATCGCCAACATCCCTAGAATACCTCGATCAATTTTCAACCCACAGTATGCCCGGACCCCGGGCCCACCCCCAAAACCGTGGGCTATAGCACACCGGTTTGGCCCAAAAATGCCCCGTTCGCGCCGTTTTGCCCGTTTGTCCAACCAAATGGTCAAAATAAATTGCACAGAAAACACTAGGATGCTCCCCAACTTTCCTAACATGCTACGATCTATTTTTTTCCCAAAAAACGCCCAGGTCCACTCCCAAAGCCGTAGGCTATAACTCATCGATTTGGCCCAAAAATACCCCATTTGTGTTGTTTCATCCGTTTGTCTACCCAAATGGCCACATAAATTTAAATAAAACACACTGGGATGATACCCAACCACCCAAGAACGCCAAAACCCTGGCCCTACCCCCAAAACCATTGGATATAGCACACCAATTTGGCCCAAAAATGCCTCATTCAAGCCGTTTTGCCTGTTTGTCCTTCCAAATGGCCACAAAAATTTAAACAGACCATACTGGGATGATCCCCAACCTCCCTGTCATGTTTCAGTTAATAGTTTTCCCACATCAGACCCGGACCCCAGGCCTACCCCCAAAAATGTGGGTTATAGCACACCGGATTTGCCCAAAAATACCCCGTTCTCGCCGTTTTACCCGTTTGTCCACCCAAATAGCTAGGAAAATTTAAACGGACAACACTAGGACAATACCCAATCTACCTGGTACACAACGGTTGATTTTCAGCCCACAGTACACCCAGAACAAAGCCCACCCTAGAAATCGTGGGCTATAGCAGACCGATTTATCTCGAAAATGCCCCATTCGCGTTGTTTCACACGTTTGTCTCCGAATGACAACAAAAATTTAAATGGACAACACTGGGATGATTACCAACCTCCCTATCATGCCCCGATCAATTTTCAACCCGCAGCATGCCCGGACCATAGGCCCACCCCCAAAACTTTAAGCTGTAGCACACTGATTTGGCCCAAAATGCCCCGTTCGAGTCGTTTCGCCCAGTTGTCTACCCAAATGGATGCAAAAATTTAAACAGACAATTTTGGGATGATCCCCAACCTCCCTGGCATGCCCTGATTGATATTTAGCCCATAGGACACCCGGACCCCGAGCCCACCCTAAAACTATGGGCTATAGCACACCAATTTGGCCTGAATATGACCCATTTGTGTCGCTTTGCCCGTTTGTCAACCCAAATAGCCACAAAAAATGAAACAAACCATACTGAGATAATGTCCAACCTTTCTGTCATGCCCCAGTTGATTTTCAGCCTACAGCACGCCCGAACCCCGGGTCCACCCCCGAAACCGTGGGCTATAGCACACCAATTTAACCCGAAAATGTCCTGTTCATGCTGTTTCGCCCGTTTGTACACCCAAATGGCCACAAAAATTCTAACACACAATACTGGGATGATTCCCAACCTTCCTGACATGCCCTAGCTGATTTTTAGACCATAGCACGCCCGGACCCCGGCCTGACCCCCGAAATCGTGGGCTATAGCATACTAATTTTGCCCAAAAATGCCTCGTTCGTGCCATTTTTCCCATTTGTCCACCCAAATGGCCACAAAAATTTAAACAGACCACACTAGGACAACCTCCAACCTCCCTGGCATGCCCTAATTGATTTTCTGCCCACAAAACACCCAATCCCCAGGCCCACCCCTAAAACCGTAGGCTATAGTACACCGATTTGGCCTTAAAACACCCTGTTCGTACCGTTTCTCCTATTTGTCCACCCAAATGTCCATGAAAACTTAAACGAACCATACTGAAATGATCGCCAACCTCCCTAGCATGCCCCGATGAATTTCTGACACACAGCACACCCGGACCCCAGCCCATCCCCAAAACTGTAAGCTATAACACACTGATTTAGACCGAAAATGCCCCATTCGAATCGCTTTCTCATTTGTCAACCCAAGTAGCCACAAAAAATTAAATGAACCATACTGGGATAATGTCCAACCTCCCTGGCATGGACCGGTCGATTTTCAGCCCACAACACGCCTGAACCCCGAGTCCACCCCCAAAACCGTGGGCTATAGCACACCAATTTAGTCCAAAAATTCCCTGTTCGCACTATTTCGCCCGTTTGTCCACCCAAATGGCCACAAAAATTCTAACGCACAATACTGAGATGATTACCAACCTTCCTGGCATGCCCTGGTTGATTTTTAGACCACAGCACACTCGGACCCCGGCTCGACACCTAAAATTGTGGGCTGTAACACACTAATTTTGCCTAAAAATGCCCCATTCGCGCCGTTTTGCCTATTTGTCCACCCAAATGGAAACAAAACTTTAAACGAACCACACTAGGACAATCTCCAACCTCCCTGGTATGCCCCGATCGATTTTTGGCCCATAACACACCCGAATCCCAAGCCCACCCTCAAAACCGTAGGCTATAGTACACCGATTTGGCCTGAAAACACCCCGTTCGTGCTATTTCTCCCGTTTGTCCACCCAAATGGCCATGAAAACTTAAATGAACCATACTGAAACCATCGCCAACCTCCCTGACATGCCCCGATGAATTTTTGACCCATAGAACGCCCGGACCCCAGACCCACCCCCTAAACTGTAAGCTATAACACATTGATTTAGACCGAAAATGCCCCGTTTGCGCCGTTTCACCTATTTGTCCACATAAATGGCCACAAAAATTTAAATAGACAACACTGGGGCGATCCCCAACCTCCATGGCATGCTTCAGTTGATTTTTGGCCCACAGCACACCCGGACCCCAGGCTTACCCCCAAAACCGTGGGCTATAGCACATCGATTTTTCCTGAAAATGCTCTATTCACGTTGTTTCGCTCGTTTGTCGATCCAAATAGCCACAAAAAATTAAACGAACCATACAGGGACAATCTTCAACCTCCCTGGCATGCCACGATCAATTTTTGACCCACATCACACCCAAACACTGGGCCCACCCCCAAAACCGTGGGCTATAGCACACCAATTTGGACCAAAATGCCCCGTTCTAGCTGTTTTGCCCGTTTGTTCACCCAAATGGCCACAAAAATTTAAACGGAACACACTGAGATGATCCCCAACCTACCTGGCATGCTCCGGTCGATTTTTGGCCTATAGCATGCCCGGACCCCGAGCCCACCCCCAAAACTCTGGGCTATAACACACTGATTTGGCCCGAGAATGCCCCGTTCGCGCTGTTTTGCTGGGTTGTCCACCCAAATGGACCCAAAAATTCTAACGCACTATACTGGGATGATTCCCAATCTCCCTGGAATGCCCTGACAATTTTCAAACCATGGAAAGCCCAGACCCCGAGCCCACCTCTAAAATTGTGGGCTATAGTACACCAATTTTGCCCAAAAATGCCCCGTTCGTGTTGTTTTTCCCGTTTGTCCTCTCAAATGGCCACAAAAATTTTAACGGACCACGTTGACATGATCCCCAACCTCCCTGGCATGCCCTAGTTAATTTTCGGCCTATAATACACCCAAAACCCGGGTCCATCCCAGAAACCGTGGGCTATAGCACACCAATTTGGCCTGAAAATGCCCCGTTCATACCGTTTCACCAGTTTATCCCCCAAATTACCAGGAAAACTTAAACGAACCATACTGGATGATCCGTAACCTCCCTGGAATACCCTGGTAAATTTTTAGCCCACAACACACCCGGACCCCAAGCCCACCTTAGGATTAAGAGTGGAAAAATTAGTACCTTCAAGCCATGGATACCTTTGGATTGTTTTTTCAAATGGCTTCTTCTCTAAGGGCTTGTCCCACTCGAAGGTCTTCTTTACATGATTGTTCCTTTCAACTTAAATGGCCGCTTCTACAAGGTCCTTAATTCAGTCAAACTTGTGGACAACTTTTTTAAAAAAAAACTTCATAGCATATGCCACCCTTGAACCAAGCTAGGCAATGATTTGGAGGTTCGACTATGTCAAGACGTAGGATCAAGTTTTGAAACTCATCATAATACTCCTCCACACTTCTATCTCCTTGCCTCAAGTTGTAGAGCTTTGTTAGTTGCTCTTGTTCGTACCTTTCCGTGACATATCTCTCCCTCATAAGAGCTTTCAATTCATCCCAATCTGGAAGGTTAAGATTGTCATTCCTTGCCCGTTGCAATCGCTTTGATTCCCACCAAGTAGATGCATAACCTTCAAATTAAGCAATGATATGTACGACTTTCTTTTGGGAAGTTAACTCGTTGATTTGGAATATCCGATTACATTGTAACTCCCAATCAAGATAGAGAGATAGATCACTAGTCCCTTTGAAAGAAGGAAGAGTGATCTTAATGGAATTTAGGCCCATTTATCTACCCACATTTCCTCCTTGGTCCACTAGACCTTCTTGAACATGAGATCGGTGTCCCAAGTTTCCCCTACCATGAGGAGCCGGTCCAACTCTTCCCCCTCGGCCTTTATGTACCCCGCCATAATCTCTTCTTCTATTGCGCACAAATTCTGCAAAGAGAGTTGCTTCATCTAACCCCTTACCTCCATAAAGACCCTCACCTTCCACATCATCAATTTGGATTGGTTGGTTTTGGTTTAGTGGTGCTCTCGGCATATCAAAGGGGTCTCAGATTTGGGAAGCTTCTTGATAGACTTGACTTTGATTTTTTGGATAAGTAGGGACTTGGTGGATGGGTTCATGGGATGGTCTAGGTAGATTAAGAAATTAGGGAAGTGTATCTGGGGTGGTAGCATGTCCACTAGTCGAGGCGTGGTAGTGTTTCGAACTTGAATGGTTGGAATCTAAACGAACTTCCAATGTATCCATTCTCCTTGAAAAGGAACCCTCCATCCCGTCCATCCTTCCCTCCATCCTCTCCTTTCAACCACTAAGATCATGTTTCACGCTCATTATAGCCGCCCACAAAGCATTCATGGTTACCTCTCTCGAGGTTCTTGGACTACCTTCACCCGAAGCCATCGTACCTAATAAGAAATACTAAACAAAACACAAACAATAACAAGTTAAGGTTAGCAAAAATCACCCTCACT
>JAPEIP010000007.1:2457821-2468877 GCA_026120095.1 Capsicum chinense
ATGAACACAACAACAATAATAAGATAGAATGATAGATAACTTGACACACAATGCACAAACACTATGAACCAAAGTGTATATTGAACACTAAGACCCAATAATTCATACAAATAACATCAAGTTCTTACGGTGACCTCAGGGGAACAGAATCCCCAAGCAACCAACATTTCAAAACAAGCAACCAACAAAAGTGATTCCACACTTGTCAGAAGTGATATCCACACTTGTATAAACACTCTCAAAGAGCTCTCAAAATATAATCTAAGTTATGAGAAAATGACCTAATATGTTCTATTTATAGCCTAGGTTACAACTTATTATAAAATGACTAAAATACCCTTAATAAGCCAACACTCCAAAGCTTGTTCCATTAGTTGGCCAGTCACCCGAGCACGAGTTCTTTACGTATTGATCCACAATCACAATCGTACTCATATCACCCTGGAACGCCCCGATCAATTTTTGTCCCATAGCACACCCGGACCCTAAGACCACCCCTAAAACCATGGACTATAGCACACCGATTTGGCCCAAAAATGCCCCGTTCGTGCTGTTTCGCCCGTTTGTCCACCCAAATGGCCACGAAAGTTAAAACGAACAACACTGGGATGATCCCCAACCTCCCTAACATGCCCCGATTGATTTTTCGCCCACAGCACACCTGAACCTTGGGCCCACCCATGAAACCGAGGGATATAGCACATCGATTTGGCCCAAAAATTCCTTGTTTGCGCCATTTTGCCCATTTGTCCAACCAAATGGCAACAAAAAATTAAATGGACCAAACTGGGACGTTCCCCAATCTCCCTGGCACGTCCCGGTCAATTTTTGACTCACAGCACGCCTGAACTCCGAGTCCACCCCCAAAACCATAGGCTATAACACACCAATTTATCCCAAAAATGCCCCGTTTATGTTGTTTCGCCCGTTTGTCCACCCAAATATCCACGAAAGTATAAACGGACCATATTGGGACATCCCCAACCTCCCTGGCATGCCCCGATCAATTTTTGGCCTACAGCATGCACAGACCCCGAGCCCACCCTCAAAATCATGGGCTATAGCACATCGATTTGGCTTGAAAATGCCTCATTCATGCCGTTACGCCCGTTTGTCCACCCAAATGGCCACGAAAATTTAAACGGACCACACTGGGACAATCCCCAACCTCCCTGGCATGCCTCGTTTAATTTTCGGCCCACAACACGCTCGGACCCGGGGGCCACCCCCAAAATAATAGGCTGTAGTACACCAATTTGACCTGAAAATGCCTCGTCACGCCGTTTCTCCCGTTTGTCCACACAAATGGCCATGAAAATTTAAACAAACCACATTGATACAATCTCCAACCTCCCTAGCATGCCCCGCTCAATGTTCAACCCACAGCACACCCGGACCCCGGGCCCACCCTAAAATCGAGGGCTATAGCACATCGATTTGGCCCAAAAATGCTCTGTTCGCATCATTTCACCCATTTGTCCACCCAAATGGCCATAATAAATTAAACGGACGATAGGACGCCCGAACCATTGGCCAAACCGCAAAATCGTGGGCTATAGCACATCGATTTGGCCTGAAAATGCCCCATTCTCCCCGTTTCTTCAGTTTGTCCACTCAACTGGCCACGAAAATTTAAACAGACTATACTGGGATGATTCACAACCTCCCTGACATGCCCTGGTTGATTTTTGACCTACAGCACGCCCGTACCCCGATCCCACCCCCAAAACCGTAGGCTATAGCACACCTATTTGGCTCAAAAATTCCCCGTTCACGCCATTTCACCCGTTTGTCCACCCAAATAGCCATAAAAATTTAAACAGACCATACTTGGATGATCCCCAACCATCCTGGCATGCCCCGGTTGATTTTTGGGCCACAGCACGCCCGGACTCCAGGCCCACCCTTGAAACCGTGGGCTATAGCACACTGATTTGTACAAAAAATACCCTATTCGCGCATCGTTCGCTCGTTTGTCCACCCAAATGGCCACAAAAAATTAAACGAACCATACTGGGACAATCGCCAACCTCCTTATCCGGCCCCGATCAATTTTTAGCCAACAACACGCCTAGACCCTAGGCCCACCCCCGACACCGTGGGCTATAGCACACCGATTTGGCTTAAAAATGCCCCGTTCGCGCAGTTTCGCCCATTTGTCCACCCAAATGGCCTTGAAAATTTAAACGGACCATACTAGGATGATCCCCAACCTTCCTGGCACGCCCAATTGATTTGGCCTAAAAATGCCCCATTCGTGCCGTTTTACCCGTTTGTCCACCCAAATGACCACGAAATTTTAAATGGACTACACTGGGAAGAACCCCAACCTCCCTGGCATGCCCCAATCGATTTTCGATCCACAACACGCCTGGACCCCGATCCCACCCCTGAAACAGTCGGCTATAGCACACCGATTTGGCCCAAAAATACTCTGTTCGCTCCGTTTAGCCTATTTGTTCCCCCATTTGGCCACAAAAAATTAAACGGACCACACTGGGATGATCCACAACCTCCCTGGCATGCCTCAGTCAATTTTTGGCCAACAAAACGCCCGGATCCCTGGACCACCCATGAAATCATAGGCTATAGTACACCGATTTGGTCCGAAAATGCCCCGTTTGCATGGTTTCGCCTGTTTGTCCACCCAAATGGCCACAAAAATTTAAACGGACCACACTGAGATGATTACCAACCTCTCTGGTATGCCCCAGTCAATTTTTGGCCTACAGCACACCCGAACCCCGAGCCTACCCCCAAAATTGTGGGCTATAGCACACTATTTAACTCCAAAATGCCCCATTCGGACCGTTTTGCCCGTTTGTCCACACAAATGGCCACGAAAAATTAAACGAAACATATTAGGACAATCCCTAACCTCCCTGGCATGCCCCGATTGATTTTTGGCCCATGGCACGCCCGGATCCTGGGCCCACCCCCAAAACTGTGGGCTATAGCACATCGATTTGGCCAGATAATGCCCCGTTTGAGCCGTTTCACCCATTTGTCAACTCAAATGGCCACGAAAACTTAAACAGAACATACTGGGACGATCCCCAACCTCCCTGGCATGCCCCGATCAATTTTTGGCCCACCGAACCTCCGAACCCCGGGCCTACCCCCGAAACCGTGGGCTATAGCCCATCGATTTGGCCCGAAAATGCCCTGTTCTCATCGTTTCACTCGTTTGTCCACATAAATGGCCACAAAAATTTAAACAGGCCATACTGGGACGATCCCCAACCTTCCTGGCATGGCTCGGTTAATTTTTATCCCACAGCACACCCAGACCTCGGGCCCACCCTAAAAAACGTAGGCTATAACACACCGATTTGGTCTGAAAATACCTTATTCGCGCCGTTTAATCCGTTTGTCCACCCAAATGGCTATGAAAAATTAAACAGACCATACTGGGATGATCCCCAACCTCCCTGGCATACCCTGATCGATTTTTGGTCTACAACACGCCCTAACCCCGAGCCCACCCTCTAAACTGTGGGCTATAGCAAATCGATTTGCCTCGAAAATACCCCGTTTGCACCATGTCGCCGGTTTGTCCATCCAAATGGCCGTGAAAATTTAAACGGACCATATTAGGACGATCCCCAACCTCCCTAGTGCACCCCAGTCGATTTTCAACCCACAGCACGCCCGGCCCCCAGGCCCACTCTTGAAATCGTAGGCTATAGCACACCCATTTGGCTCGAAAATGCCCCGTTCGCGTGGTTTTGCCCGTTCGTCCACCCAAATGGACACAAAAATTTAATCGTACCACACTGAGATGATCCCCAACTTCCCTGGCACACCCCGGTCGATTTACGGCCCATAGCACGCCCGGTCCCACCCCTAAAACCGTGGGCTATAGCACCCCAATTTGGTTCGAAAATACCCCGTTCGCTCGTTTGTCCACCTAAATGGCCACGAAAATTTAAGCAGACCTTACTGGGACGATCCCCAACCTCCCTAGCATATCCCAATCGATTTTTGGCACATAGCACGCCCGAACCCCCGGTCCACCCCAACACCGTAGGCTATAGCACACTGATTTGGCCTGAAAATGCCCTGTTCGCGCCGTTTCGCCCGTTTGTCTATCCAAATGGCCTAAAAATTTTAAACGAACCACACTAGGATGATCCCCAACCTTCCTGGCACGCCCCGATCTATTTTGGGCCCACAGCACGCCCGGACCCCGAGCCTACCCTTGAAACCGTGGGCTATAACACACCGATTTGGCCTGAAAACGCCCCGTTCGCGCAGTTTCGCTCGTTTGTCCCCCCAAATGGACACGGAAAATTAAATGGGCCACACTAGGATGATCCCCAACCTCTCTGGCATGCCTCGGTCGATTTTCAACCCACATCATGTCCGAACCCCGGGCCCATCCCCAAAACCGTGGGCTATGACACATCGATTTGGCCCGAAAATGTCCCGTTAGTGCCGTTTCACCCGTTTGTCCACCCAAATAGCCACGAAAATTTAAACGGACCACACTAGGACGATCCCCAACCTCCCTGTCATAGATATCTTAATCTCTAGTGCAAGTGATTTTCAGATACCACTACGGAAACTTAACAATCATGATTTAGGGTAAATTCAACTAAATCAATGAATATGTACATACCAAAACCATGCAATGAAAACTTAACTGGAAGCGACATATCATGCAATGAAAACTTAACTGGAAACGACATGTTTTCTTGGCATTAAATAAGTAGCGTTGACATGACTCAAAAAGCTGCTAAACTTCCATTGCACTTGTTGTAACGCTTCCTAATCTTAAATTGTTGGTCATTCACATTGAGTAGAAGTACGGTTATTCAGAGCTCAAAAGAAAATCTGATGCTTTTCGAGCAGGAAAAAGTTACCAAGAAAGAGGACGGTAGTTCCTGCAACCACAAGAAAATGAATATGCTTGATATCAAACATAACGAAAAAGAAAAGACCAATGATTTCATGTCGCTGCCAGTATAAAATATGTCAAGTTTCCTAATATAGGTAAAGTCATAGTGAATGAGAGCAAGTGAAATCTTTAAGGCACATGATATGTTTCTTATTTGTCTTTGTTATTGTACTGAAAGAACTTTTTTTCCTTTGAAAATGATGTTAGTTTCTCAAACCATCCAAGATCTATTGTGAAGCTTTAGTTTGATTAGGTTATATTCATCAACAGTCAGATTCTTGGCATTCAATTTTTTTTTTTAAAAAAGATTAGCCTTTTTGCGACCCTGTAAAGCTGACGTCTTAACAGTAGACTGCATGTTCCTGCGTAGAATTGGAACACAAAGTTTTCCATAGAAAGGATATATTAATTGACGACGAAGCAGGTATTCATATAGTGTCTTCAACTATGTGATATCCATGGCATATTTACTGTCAAGCTTCTTGTCAGCAGTCCAGGAAGCAAGTTACACTTTTCTCTCCGCACCTTCAGCTAGTAAAATCGTATCAACAACAAATCTTACCTGCAAGTTTGTGATGAATGCAAGAAATATTTCAATGTTCCATTTTAGTCTAAACAAAGGGAAAAATGTGAAAAGATATTAGTTAATGTACCTTTTCCGGCAATTCCACTGATAGGAAAGGAAGAGTGACATACCAGGCAATATAACTATTTCACAGATTTCTTCGTACTGGGGTTCATTGTTGTCAAACCCTCAATCAAGACCTAGAAGGAGAAAGGCATAAAGTTAATTTATCAACTAATCTTCAATCCAAATTAGTTGGGGTAGGCTAAACAATGTCAAATGATAAATATCAGAAATGAGAACTTATATGGTTCTTTATTCTTCTTTTTCCTTTTTTGTCCTAGTCGTAGAAGCTAGTAGCTATACTAATATAAGGTTATAAGGTTAAATGGTGGCCGTTAAGGTTATAAGGTTGTTTACTAATATAAGGATGTTTACTTAATGGTGGCCGTTAAGTTTTACGTATAGATTAGACTTTAAAAAGTGGCCGTATAGATTAGCAGGTTGGTCTCGCAAATAAAACTATAACCTTTATGAAACAGGAAGAGAATACACATGATCTCAACAAGGAGGAGAGTGCGCGGTATGAGTAAATTGCAAACCTTAGAAGATGCCAAGAGCTGCAGCAACCTGCAGTAGTTTAAGCATTAGCTCAGAAACTGTCTCACCTGAGCAGGAAAGCAAGATTCACTAGGGTTCTTTTTGACACATAATTCAGTATAGTAAACCTACTGTAATTCTAGACGGGGTTTAAGACTCTAAATAAGGGAAACATGTGCACGACTAGACAATGTGATGAGATATTAATGTTTAACATAATGGCGGAAGTGAATCTTATACTCCACTTCAGGAAATCTAATTATATCCTATATCCATTGTAAATGGGATAAAATTGAAGCACAAGATCCCATATTCTGTTGACTCTGTCACGTGCTAACGAGCTAAAAATTAGAGAAGGGGGAAAATCAAACCTGCTCACATGAGAAAATGGCTGGAAACATGGAAGTCACAAGACTATGAAGAGAGGCATATGATCTTGTATCTACATGGCGATTAACAACAGTTTGACCCTGTAGGTTATAAAAAGTATCATAAGAGACTTTCTGTAACAGAGTCATCTGAAGAAGGTCCTTTTCTGTTGATAGGCAGAGCTAACTATGTACCTTTGGATTGATGGCAACGATTATCCCTTTAGGTATTCCAACCTTGAGGTAGCTGATCTCAACTGTGTGTCTATTTCCAAAACCAGCGTAGAAGGGAAAGGGATTCTTATCAGAAGGGAACAATGCTTTTATATCCTGCAAACTTAAAAGTTAACTGGTTATGAGCTGCACTTGTTTCCATAGCTAGATACATGTGCTCGCAATTAGTAATTTTATCTTCTAAACTACGAGACTAATCAAAATAATGGGCAAGAGACAACATTGAAAAATTTCAAGAAGAGGAGTCTGAGAGCCTGGTGATGGCATTGAGAGAGAACTTCGGTTTACAGAAAGAAGACTTGTGAATAGATATATTTTGCTTAGAACAGGAGATAGGAACAAAATTTTCTTGTCAAATGATCTGGTTACTGGTAAGAATTTTTCACTCTTTTTTCTGGAAACTTTTAAACTAGACTCCACCTGTGAAATTAAGGGAAATCCGTTTTATTCGTCAGCAGTAGCATTTACCGAACACAGTCCAGAATAATGATAGACATTTCTCTCTAAGAGATGTTATAAGTTATAACAGACAAGGAAGGCAACGTTAGTGGAATGATATCGTCATATCCATGTTTCTCCATTCGAACAGATCAATAGACTTGTTTACGAACAATACAAACAACACTAGTTCTACATCAGATCAGGTTGTATCTCTGCTTATCATGCACTCCGTCGGCATTGGTTCTCATAAACTGGCAAAAGGTAATTGCGTGGTCCTTGACCACAAATAAGTTTAACAGCTTCAAGGTGACAAGTGAAAATCCAATGGTAAGTCAGACACGTATATACCGATCAGTCACCTGCTTAATGTCGAAAAGCATGGTTGTGAACCTTGAGCCAGACAAGCCCTGCGTAAGAACATTTCACGAGTATATTTTCTGGAGTGTTCTTAGAGTTTATCTTCATAGTTGCTCTTTTCCGTAAACCTAATTCCCAGTTTTTAAATTCAGTTATCTTTTCTATCAGTGAAAAGCCTACAATCAAGCCTGGATCAAAAGTTTTCATTTATACAATAGCTAAAAGGCGCCTATTTATGTCCAAGTCTAAATATAGGGGATCAAAACTAATCCATCCTTGTATGGTTTATACTTAAAGCACTGATCAGGATTTCTCTCCTCAGACTATGCATACAACATTTTGTTTAAGTTAATATTTACTTGAAAAGATTGAGAACAAGACGGTCAAATCTGTCTCCACTCCATCACTAAGATTACACATTGAGATATACCTGCTGAATGTTTCTGCCCATCAGATATGGGTCTCGCAGGCTGACTAGTGACATCCCTTGAAACCTTGCTAGCCTCCGAAGGAACAGTTGTCAATGACTCAGGCTGCAGCTGCAGCTTCTTTTGCTGCTTTCCTCTCAGCTTCCGGTGCTGCGGCTTTTTCCTTTTTCCAGTATGCTGGAAGTTGTAGTTTAACAGCACCCCTGTGAAAAATAACCATAAATCAGCACAAAACAAACAATTACTTATCCAATATCTTCCTTCTATTTTCATAGCTTCCTCTTCTTAGTTGAATCTTCCGATCTTAACTAACGATCTTGGGCTAGCAGAAGGTCTCCCCAACTACACTTTTCTTCTGCTATTCTCTACACATTGCAGATTGAAAAAGAAAAGATAGAAATTAGAAAGAACGTACAACAACATACCCAGTGTATTCCCAAAAGTGGGGTCTGGGAGGGGAGCTGTAACAGGCCGCACATTCGAGCTAGAATTTAGACCATCATTCCTATGCGTATAGACCGAACTAAATTATTCCTTTTTAATTTATGTGTGGTGAACTAAATTATTCCTTTTTAATTTATGTGTGGTGATCAATCCTCTAGTGTGGTAAAATCTTTGAATATGAATTGAGGTCACAAGAATCCCCTAACTCTAAGAAGAGTTGAAAACAATTCCACCGATTAAGTTTTAGTAGATACTTCAACTTGGGTCAAATTCCATCGACCATAACTTTCAGTATATACCGAAATGGGGAGACTTATATATATCAAATGAAAGCTCTTTGAGTCTTCTTTCCAACACAACTGATTTCATCCAAATCCAACATCGGAGTAAACAGTTATGGCCAATTTACTTCAGCATGTCCACTTGTCAACTGAGGGACTGCTGCGATTTTTTTTTTGTTTCCTTAGGGTATTTTAGTCTTTCCCCTCAACCCCAAAACATGAAAAAAAATGATTTAAGGCATTATTGAGCAAAATATGCTCATTCTTCACCATTTTCTCTCAAATAAAAACCCTAACCTCTCTTCCAAAGATCAAGAAATCAAGCCTTAAGTCCAAAATTTTCAAGGAACAAATCAAGATCTGAGTTCTACTCTTTAAACAAAGTAATCTAAGGTACATGGGTTTTTCTAAATTTAGATGGGCATAATAAACTCTTCATAATCACGTTAAAGGTTTAGAAATCATGAACTTACAAAAAGGGTTTTGGATTTACAATAAGATTCATGCTTTTAAAGCTTTTGATGATATTGATTTGGTATTGAGGCCTTTCCCCCAAACTGATTTGTACTCGTATATATGTATGTATGAAATTTAAGTTTGAATATTCGATTGAGAGCATGAATATATAGAATGTCTTGATTTTTGGTTTATGACTTGATTATGGTTTTGGATTAAGAGAGGAATTTTTTTTACATGTTGACAAGTGTTGAAAATATATAATGAAAGAATTGCATGGTTTGTCAAAAATACATGACCACCTCATGTTTGTTGAAATGTTGGAAAGAGAGATCCTTGCATGATTCGATAAATGTTTTGAAGTGTGAATCTTCTTGAATTGTTTGAAGTATGGTGGTCCAAACCTTATGTTTTGAAAGAAGAGACGGTAATATGATATTTTTATAGTTCATAAATATAAATTGCAAGTCTTGGTATGACGAAACCAATACATATTATTCCATGGTAACACAGAACAGAACAAAATGTAGATTTTCACTCAGATTTTCAGATTTTGAACTTAGAGTGATGCATGTTTAGAAAAGGCTAAAATTGGACTTAAAGAGAGTTAGGTGGTTACTCGAAGAAGGCACAAGTTCCAAAAACTCATTGGCCGAAACCATGTTTTGCCGATACGGGTTATTATATTCCCAAAGAGGAATTATACACTGGCCTAGTGCCCTGGGGCGTATCAGAATAAAAAATTCAACCCTTGCGGCAAACTTGGGTTGGGGGCTTGGCTGCTGAGTTAAGGGCGGATTTCATATAGCTCGTGGACTGTTGGACCTATAGGGTGGACCACCTAGCTCAGAAGTAAATAAAGAATGGTTTTAATTTGCTTGAATGATTATTTTAAGTTGCCCATGTGTTTTAAATTATTTCTTGCATAACATTTTTATGAAATGCTTTCACCTATGTTATATATAAAAGTTCATTATTTTGGATTGCTCTGCATACCAGTACATCCGTATTGACTTCCTATATTTCAGGATTCTGAGACACAGTCCTCGGGTCCTATTCAGCAGTAGATTGACTTGTCAAAAGTTTGCAGCTGGTAAGCCTCCCTTACTTCGGAAGGCCTATATTAGAACTTGTTATTTCATTTTGATTCATGGCGGGGCCTTGTCCCAAATTTCAGAAAAATGTCATTTTCAGTTGTTAGAGATTTTGCAGACTGATGTTAGACGTTGTTTAGAGGTTTATGGTTTTCATTCAAGATTGTTCAATTGAATTATGATATTGACCATGATTCCGTATTGTTTTATATTTTCGCATTTTCCTTCATATTATATGAACGTGTGTATGATTGCCAGATAGAGAATGACACTCGAACCTTCACGGTTTGGGATGCCCATCACGGCTAGGGCCTTGGTTTGAGTCATGACATATATGTTTGATGAAATGTCTATTTGTGAATAATACTAACTCAAAATTTAGTAAGAACTTGTTGTTTTGTTTCTTCGTCTCTTTTACTTGTATATAAATTTACATCTAGCCCTGACCTTGGTAACTCAAAAATAGAAGCATCAAATCTGACGGGAGATTCTGCTAAGAAGATTAAATAATAGGTTGAAGATATGACGGGAGAAGACAAGCTTCTGATCATAGGACAGGATAATATCCCGTTATCTAAGACAGGTTCTCCTCTATTATTTTGCTGCTTAGAAACCAAATTTATGTGTGTTACTTACAATGTGTTTGATTGATATGGGAATTCCTAGCTCGAGACCTTTCACACGAAGCCAAGCACGTGAGTTACAACGACTCCAAGCCTTGTTCACATTCCTAGCCATGTGTGAGGCCCTTGTGAGGCCATCTAAGGGCCTATATTTAATAAAATGTAAAGAGGCCCACCAAGACACCCCAAACCCACCCACTTAAATGCCAAGGGTAATTTGGTCTTTGTCCCTCCTTTCTAAGTGACTATATAAGCCATGTAATAG
>JAPEIP010000007.1:2469244-2485100 GCA_026120095.1 Capsicum chinense
TTGTTCTTGTTGTTAAACTCACTTTTCTAGTTCAAACAAGTGTTGCAAGCCTAGTGAAGCCGTGTGTGGCCATTTTCGATTCACTAGCACTTTGTTGTTCATCTTGTTGTTCTTGTGTTGGTTGGAATCTCTTGATACACACTTAATATTGTATCATTGATGAATTCTCGATTGAACTTTTTGTGAACTTCAAATAAAAATGTGTCGATAATGTGATCCAGTTTCATCACAATAAGCTTTTGGTAATATGTAAAAAACAAACTAAAATGGCAAGCATTTGTTGTGATGTTTGCTCAAGTGTGCAGATAATTTTCACAATTTTTTCCGAAGACATGACGATAATGTGTATAACATTTTGGGATAATGTTCTGTAGACACCATTTGATGTTTGATCTTGATCAATATCTCAAAAATGACATTTTATGCATTTTTTATACATCAGAACTTGGGAGGATGGGAAGGAGAAGTTACTTTGGTAGAATGAAGAAAATGAAGGAGAAATAAAGCAAGAGGAAACAAACAACTCATCGGTACGTCATACAATATTAAATGTTATACATATGTTTAATGACTTGTTATTCAAAAGTTCATAACCTGAAGCATAAATAATAAAAGTTTCTTTCATTCTGTCCTTGTCATAAAGCAGAACTCTTCCCTGTTTCCCCGAGCTCTTCCGCCATGCTCAGTTCACACCTCCTAATAGGCGTGGCGCTGCTATGCCTAGCACTGCGAGTTTGCTGCTAGCGAACGCTAACTGTAAGTCTCTCTTTGAAACATTCATGGGATTGCTGACTCCGATATGATGGACAAGAAGGAAGTCAAACAAAAGGTAATTGGCAACCTCAGTACTATATGCAAGTTAGCCTATATATATCTGAGTTTTTGTATATCTTTCAAGAAATACCATCATCACAAACAATGTGAAACCTCTGTAGGTAATAAAGTTACCAAGAAAGTCCAAAGCTATAAGAAGTGGGATATTTGCAGTGCAAAGAGCTTGAATTGTGATGCAGGGTGGTGGAATTCACTTGCACCAAGAATCAGCCACCAATAAGCATTTGGAGTTTAGAGACTGATGTTTCTAATAGGTGTTCCTAATAGGTTCTGTTGACCTCATTGCAACAGTAAGTGTTGTTCCTAAGGATTTGCCATCTCAAACTTTTAGAAAAAATTGGTGTATATTTCCCTCCGGTTTCTAAGAAAAAGAAGTTTATCAATAGATTGCACTACGTAATTGACTATTACCTCTTTCATTGGTACATTGCAAATTGAATATCTTCGACAACATGGCTATCGGCCTCCTTCACTGATGAGCGTGCTTCTCTTATTCCTTTGTCAAGAATACTCAAGGTACCCATTGTTGATTCTCACAATTACAAGTATTGAATCTTTCCGAGGTAACGGAGGTTCTAGGTTCAATCGTCCTAGTTAATTCTTTTCCAATTTTGGCTTCTAACCGTGTCTTCTTTTCTGCAGGTGCCACCTTTAAGTCCATTAAATATAGGATTGATGATCTTGACGAAGAGAAGTCTGTTATCTAGCTGCTACTCAATTAGAAATGAAGCAACTTTTACTCAGATACACAGCATAGAAACTATAACCTTAGCGGGATTGCATCACAATGTCTAATGCAGCAAGGTTCGGATGGAGATGAAGAATCTATTACTCGGAGTTATTCAAATGTGGTTTAGAGCAGCGTGGATATATCGCCCTAGCATCTTCTTAAATCATCCAAGAGGAATCCGTTTTATGTCGAATAATACGTGGAGGAATTCTCGATATACCAGTAAAAGTAATTGCGTGCATGAATGAACTTTTGAAAGGATAATTTTCGTTTGGAATTTTGAACATTAATACACCTTTTTAGCAGAATAGTGATACATATACATTGGTTCTTGCTTTTGCTTTTGTTACAATAGTACAGTAGTATAGCAGTATTTTTTTTTCTCATCTTTGCATTCAGCATAGTAATTGAGTTCATAATCACATATTTATAGTTATTTAAGTCGAAATCTTAATACATACAAAATGTAACGCTCCGAAGTTTTTCTTAGCTAAATTTTTGTCTCTAAAGTATCAAGCATTGGCTTCTAGAATGATTTATACTTATTTCCCTGTGGAATTCCTTAGATTTCAACTTTTCATTTCGTAGATGATCGAATAAGTTTTCCGTCGACATAAGATTAGTCCAAAACGGACACTCGGTGAAGGAGTTATGGTTAATTTAAGTCCTAGTCATAAAATACCGTCATTCCTGTCCTTGGCGAGTTGCGGAGGGGGTGTAAATGACGATGGTCAAATTCCAGTGAGACTCCATGATGGTGGCACTCACGGAGTGGGCCAAATTTCCATTTGTCAATTTCCAGTGAGCTACCGCGATTGTGACGCGTCGCGGTGGTCCATGAAATATGGCTCCAGTTATTTTAATACCCGCCTCATTAAGGGTATTTGGGCTATTTTCCAACCACTTAACATCTGAAACACAGGATTTAATCCCTATTACACCAAAGTACACCTACTCTCACCAAAAATCTATCAAGAACTCTCCCTAGGGTTTCAAACAAGAATTCCAAATAACTCAAGATTTAACCGTGGGTTTTCGAAATTGATCGGAAATTTGGAATCCCCAATACGCAAACTTCAAGAATCACCCATTATTTTCCAAAATAGAGGTATGTGGGGTTAATCCTAAAAACTACATGGGCTTGTAAACACTAGAACCTGATTTAAAGGTTTTCAAGCATGAATTTTAGAAAGGGGTTTTGAAATACATGACTTTATTATGTATTATGAATGTTTAACTGTATTGTTGATTTGGTCTTTAGACCTTTCCCCTTAAATTGGTTTACATGTATTTGTGTATGCATGGAATTTGAGATTTAAGATTATTGAGAGCCTAAACTATGAACTCCCTCTCTTGTATTGAATTAAAGTTATGGTTTTTGTTGGAAAAAGACTTGACATGCATGATTCATGATTTAAAATAGTTTTCCAAATGCCTTGGTGTTTGAACTTGATTTAGAATTGTTGAGAGGATTGTTCTTGATATAACTATGTTTGGGTTAAAGAAAAAGAATCGTATGAGATTGAGATTTGAAACGACCACCTATGTTTATTGAATCAATGATAAAGAGAATCGCTTGCATCGTTTGACATGATTTTTCTTGAAAGAATTGTTGATATGGTGGTCCTAAAATATATGATTTGACAACAAAGATTTTATATGTTAATAAAGGCTCAGAGATGTGACTTGCAAGTCAATGATATAATGATACCATATATATGAATGCCATAATAGAGTATGATTTCAGATTATGTTTTCAAAGATTTGCATGTTTTAAAGAGTTAAAAGTGGGCTTAATGATGGTTACGTGTCTGCCCGAAGAAGGCTAGAGTTCAAGTAACTCGTAGCCAGAAACCATATTTTGCCGATACGGGTACATTATTTCCCCATGAGGGATTTTTATGCTGGCCTAGTGTCCTGTGGCGTATAGAGCAGAGACTCCGACCCTTGAGGCAAACTTGGGTTGGGGGCTTGGCTGCCAAGTTAATGGCAGATCCCATATAGCCCGTGGTATAACAGAGTTGTAGGGTATACCACCTAACACAGAAGTAATACAAAGAGTGTCACAGATTTCAGATGTTTTCACAGAATTTTTTAAAATGTCCATGTGATTTCTTATTATATGATATGTTTATGAACTATTTTAAATTGATCTCATATATGTTGAATATAAATGATTATTTTGGATTTCCTCTGCATACTAGTACATCTGTATTGACCCCCTCCTCTCTCTAGGTTCTGAGACTCAGTCTAGGGGTCCAAAAAAGCAGTAGATCTGATCAGACAGAGTTGCAGTGTCTATTTTCGTGAGCCTTCTTTATTTCAGAAAGTCTGTTTATTTTCAGACAACTAATATTAGACATGGTTTTTGGTCCACTGGGGGCCTTGTCCCAGTTTTCAGACAGATGTTATTTTCAGATGTAGTAGAGATTTCGCAGACTGATTCAGATGTTGTTTAGATATTGTTGGAGTTTTCCTCCATTATTTTAACTAATTTCAGAGTACGACCATATTTTCATATTCGATTCATAATTCTACATTTTTCTTTTATTATATGAATGTTGTGCATGATTACCAGATAGAGTAGGACGTCTGGCCTTCATGGGTCAGATGTCCGTCAAGGCCAGGCCCTAGTTCGGGTCGTGAAAAACATGGTATCAGAGCATGGTTCATTGTCCCAAGGCGTCTGTGAAATCGCATCGGGTAGAGTCTTGTTTATGGGTATGTAGCACGCCACACTTATAAATAGTAGGCTACTAGGCGTTTAGGAATGTTTCCCCTCTTTGTGATCTAGTTCGTGCTTTGGATTCTAATTTGCCTCTAATCAATGCTCTCTTGCTTTTCAGAAAAGTCGATCATGCCTCCTCGTCGCACTATTGATCAAAATGCATAGATAGATGAGGTTTTTCCCACTCACGAGATGCGGACCCGTAATAGAGCTCTCACCCCAGAACCTGTTCCTACTCCGAGAGTACCCCCAGTCCCAACCAGTCCACCTCTCGCTCCACAGACCAATGTTAATCATCCCCAGTCTTCTCAAAGGGACATATTGAATGCAGAATTCAGGTAGTCCATTCACATGCATGCACAGCTGGTAGCCGCACAGACTCAGAGGTCAGAAGATGCCGGGTCTGTATCTGTCACTTCTGAGGCTACTATGGGGGGCTAGTTCATAAGAATGAACCCACCTAAATTTTTTGACACTAAGGTAGAAGAGGACCCCCAGGAGTTCGTGGATGAAATGGAGAAAATTTTTAGAGTAATACATGTGGATTAGGTGGAAGGGGTTGAGTTAGAAGCATACCAGGTTAAAGATGTAGTGAACCAATGGTATAACGAGTGGAAAGAGGCGAAGGGTGAGAGTGTTGAGCCCATAGTTTGGGGAAAATTTATGGAAGCTTTTCTTGACCGATTTTTTCCTCTAGAGTTGAGGGAAGCCAAAGCTAAAGAATTCATGAACCTGAAGCAAGGAAAGATGAGTGTCCGGGAGTACACTCTGGAGTTTAACCAACTGGCCCATTATGCCAGAAATAACAGGTAATATAAGAGCCCGATTGAGGAAATTTGCATCCGTTCTTTCAGATGATCTAGTGCTCGAATGTTAGGGAGCTATGCTGAATAGAGAGATGGACTTTGCTAGGCTGTCAGTCCACATGCATCAGGTAAAAAAAAAGAAAAAGAAAATTACCGAAGCTAGAGAGAAGGACAGACGGGCGAAGAGAGCTAAAACAGCGGATCAGAATCACAGTCAACAACGAGTGGCAATTGGGGTAGTAAATGGTAGAAGAAGAAGAATTGGGGTAACTCTCAGCCCGCAGCTAGTGCTTTAGTATCCATACCTCTAGTTAATCAGTGATTTAAGAACTTTTGATCTAGTCAGGGGCCGAGAGTGTAGGGTACATAGTCGTAGAGGAGTATGGCTCAGCCTGCTAGGTTTTTACCTCGGTGTAATACTTGCGGAAAACACCACCCAGGGAGATGTCAGTTTGGCACTATGGTATGTTATTTGTGCGTCCATCTAGGTTATATTCAGAGGGATTTCCCAATATCGAGAGGTAATATTGGCGGATCTAAATCTCAAGTAAATTCCTCTGCTCCACCACTGCCTCAAAAGGGCACCCCTTCAGCTGCTGGTAATGGTCGTAATCGGTTATACGCCCTGACCAACCGCCAGGAGGCAGAGGACTCGCCAGATATAGTCATCGGTACGTTGTAAATCTTTTCTTATGATGTATATGTATTACTTGATCCCGGGTCTACCTTATCCTATGCGACCCTATATGTGGCTGTTGGTTTTGGGTTTGAGCCCGATGTGATTGCTGAATCTTTCTCTGCTTCCACTCTGGTGGGTGATTTTATTGTGGCTAGGAAGCTGTATAAAAATTGTGTTGTGTCTATTTTTGGCTGGGATACTGAGGTGGATCTCATAGAACTTGATATGATTGATTTTGATGCTATCTTAGGGATGGAATGGCTCCATTCGTGCTATGCCACATTTGATTGTAGAACCAGAAAGGTTATTTTTTCCTTTCTGAATGAACCAGTAGTAGAATAGGAGGGGCATTCTTTAGCACCTAGAGGGCACTTTATATCCTATCTCAGGGCCTGTAAACTCATTTCCAAAGGTTGGTTGTATCATCTTATTCAGGTTAAATATTCTAACACCGAAAGTTTTCCTCTTTAGTCTATTCCTGTAGTAAATGAACTCCCAGAAGTGTTTCTAGATGATCTCCCAGGAATTCCACCTGATAGGGATATAGATTTTGGCATTGATGTATTGCCAGATACCCATCCTATTTCTATTCCGCCATATAGAATGGCTCCTACAAAGCTAAAAGAGTTGAAAGAATAGCTAGCAGATCTTTTAGATAAATGCTTCATCAGACCTAGTGTTTCTCCATGGGGTGCACCTGTACTTTTCATACGAAAGAAAGATGGTTCCCTTCGTATGTGTATAGAATATCGCCAGCTGAATAAGGTCACTGATAAAAATAAATATCCTCTTCCTAGGATTGATGACCTCTTTGACCAACTTCAGGGTGCTAAGTGTTTTTCTAAAATAGACCTTCGTTCGGGATATCATCAGTTGAAACTTAGGGAATCAGACATTCCTAAAATAGCTTTCCGAACCAGATATGGTCATTATGAATTCTTAGTCATGTCCTTCGGGTTGACTAATGCCCTTGCAGCTTCCATGGACCTAATGAATAGGGTCTTCCGTCAATTCCTAGATCTATTTTTCATAGGTTTTATTGATGACATCTTGATTTACTCCAAAAGTGAGGAGGACCATGCCAATCACCTCCGAATTATCCTCTAGACTCTCAAAAATCATAAGTTGTATGCAAAATTCTCCAAGTGTGAATTCTGGCTGAATGCTATTGCTTTCTTGGGTCATATTATGTCAAGTGAGGGGATTAAGGTTGATCCCCAAAAGGTTGAGGCAGTGAGGAAGTGGCCCAGACCCACGACTCCAACCGATATTCAGAGCTTCTTGGATTTGGCTGGTTATTATAGAAGGTTCGTGGAGAGTTTTTCTTCCATAGTTTCCCCACTTACTAAGTTGACTCAAAATAAGGTGAAGTTTGTTTGGTCTGACTTATGTGAGAATAGTTTTGAGAAGCTGAAAGACAAATTGACTACTGCACCGGTGCTGACTCTTTCGGAAGGTACAGAAGGTTTTGTTGTATACTGTGATGTGTCCCAAGTGGGCCTTGGGTGTTTTCTTATGCAGCATGGTAAGGTGGTGGCTCATGCATCTAGACAACTAAAAGTACATGAGCGTAATTACCCTACCCATGACTTGGAATTAGTGATTGTAGTGTTTGCGCTTAGGATCTGCGACATTATCTTAATGGGGTGCATGTTGACATTTTCACTAACCATAAAAGTTTGCATTATGTTTTCTCACAGAAAGAATTAAATGCTGTAGCCGACGCCCTCAACAGATTGTCTATGGGCAGCCTTTCTCATGTTGAGGAAGGGAAGAGAGAAATGGTGAATGATGTTCAGCGACTTACAAATCTTGGAGTGCGACTCTTAGATTCCGAAGATGGAGGGGTGGTTCTGCATGAGATAGCTAAATCATCCCTTTGTACAGAAGTTAAAGAAAAGCAGGCCAAAGATCCTATCTTGATGCAAATAAAGAGTGATGTGGGTCAGCAGAAGGTGATGTCGTTTGAGATTGGTGGTGATGGCATTTTGAGATATCAGGGTAGATTGTGTGTGCCAGATATAGATGGTATGAGGGAGAGAATCCTTGGTGAAGCTCACACTTCGAGGTATGTTGTTCACCTAGGCTCTACTAAGATGTACCATGATCTGAAATCTATGTATTAGTGGAATAACATGAAGCTGATATGGCTAACTTTGTTTCGAAGTGTTTGAATTACCAACAAGTTAAAGTAGAGCACATGAGGCCAGGTGGTTATTCCTAAGAGATAGATTTACCCTTGTGGAAGTGGGAGATGATTAATATGGACTTCATTACAAGACTTTCGAGGTCCCAAAACCAGTATGATTCCATTTGGGTAATTGTAGATAGGCTGACCAAGTCAGTCCACTTTCTGCCTGTCAGGACTAACTATTTGGGAGAGGATTATGCCAAGTTGTTCATTGCAGAGATAGTTCATTTGTATGGGGCACCTGTGTCCATCATATCCGACCGAGGTACACAGTTTTCTTCACAGTTTTGGAGATCATTTCAAAAGGGTTTAGGTACCCAAGTGAATTTGAACACGACTTTTCACCCTCAGACAGATGGCCAAGCTGAGTGCACCATCCAGACCCTTGAGGATATGTTGAGGTCCTGCGTGATTAATTTTAAAGGTAGTTGGGTAGAGCACTTACCATTGATAGAGTTCGTATATAATAACAATTTCCATTCCAGTATTAACATGGCACTATTTGAGGCATTGTATGGGAGAAGATGTAGGTCTCCAATAGGGTGGTATAAAGTGGGCGAGACTCAGTTATTTGGGCCTAATATTGTTCACCAGGCAATGGAAGATGTGAAACTTATTAGGGAACGACTTAAGACAACACAGAGTACACAAAAATCCTATGCCAATATTAGAAGAAGGGAGTTAGAATTCGAGGTTGGTGATTGGGTATTTCTAAATGTTTCTCCTATGAAGGGAGTCATGTAATTCGGGAAGAAAGGTAAGATAATTCCTCTCTATGTAGGGCCATACCAGATTGTGAGAAGGATAGGTGGAATTGAGTATGAGTTAGAATTGCTTGCCAGTCTGGGTTCTGTTCATTTGGTATTTTGATATATCTATGTTGAAGAAGTGTATTGGAGACCATTCTTTAGTGTTTCCTATCGAATAAATCAAGGTGACAGACTCCTTATCCTATGAAGAAGAGCCTGTAGAAATTTTGGATCTCTAAGTTAGAAGATTGAGGAGCAAAAAGATAGCCTCAGTTAAAGTGTTGTGGAGAAACCAGAAAATTGAAGAAGCAACTTGGGAATCAGAAGTTGACATGAGAGCTAGATACCCAAACCTTTTTGATCCAGTGGATGACAAAATGGAAGGTACAATCCTTGCCTATTATTTCTATGCCTTAGTATGCTTGAAATCATGCTTGTCTGTGTCCCACATCAATATTCGAGGACGAATGTTCCCAGGGGGGATATTATAATGCCCCGAAGTTTTTCTTAGCTACTTTTTTATCCCCAAAGTATCAAGCATAGGATTCTAGAATGATTTATACTTATTTCTCTGTGGAATTCCTTAGATTTTACCTGTTCATTTTGTTGATGACTGAATAAGTTTTCCGTCGACATAAGATTTGTCCAAAGCGGACACTCGGTGAAGGAGTTATGATTAATTTAAGTACTAGTCGTAAAATACCGTCATTCCTGTCCTTGGCGCGTCGCGGAGGGAGTGTAAATGAAGATGGTCAAATTCTAGTGAGACTCCGCGATAGTAATGCATCGCAGAGTGGGCCAAATTCTCATTTGTCAACCCCTTAACATCTAAAACACGGGATTTAATCCCTATTACACCAAAGTATAACTACTCTCACCAAAAATCTATCAAGAACTCTCCCTAGGGTTTCAAACAAGATTCCCAAATAACTCAAGATTTAACTATGGATTTTTGAAATTGATCGGAGATTTGAAATCCTCAGTCCGCAAGCTTCAAGAATCACCCATTATTTTCCGAAATAGAGGTACGTGGGGTTAATCCTAAAAACTACATGGGCATGTAAACGCTAGAACCTGATTTAAAGGTTTTCAAGCATGAATTTTAGAAAGGGGTTTTGAAATACATGACTTTATTATGCATTATGAATTTTTAATTGTATTGTTGATTTGGTCTTTAGGCCTTTCCCCTTAAATTGGTTTACATGTATATGTGTATGCATGGAATTTGAGATTTAAGATTATTGAGAGCCTAAACTATGAACTCCCTCTCTTGTATTGAATTAAAGTTATGGTTTTGTTGGAAAAAGAGTTGACATGCATGATTCATGATTTAAAATAGTTTTCCAAATGCCTTGGTATTTGAACTTGATTTAGAATTGTTGAGAGGGTAGTTCTTGATATAACTATGTTTGGGTTAAAGAAAAAGAATCGCATGAGATTTAGATTTTGATTCGACCACCTATGTTTATTGAATCAATGATAAAGAGAATCGCTTGCATGGTTTGACATGATTTTTCTTGAAAGAATTGTTGATATGGTAGTCCTAAAGTATATGATTTGACAGCAGAGATTTTATATGTTAATAATGGCTCAGAGATGTGACTTGCAAGTCAATGGTATGACGATACGATGTATATGAACGCCATAACAGAGTATGATTTCAGGTTATGTTTTCAGAGATTTGCATGTTTTATAGAGTTAAACTAATTATTACTGTTATTTATTTTTTGCTCCCACCGTTTATTTTACTTGACAATTTTCACTTCACAAGACTCAATTTGACTAATCTTTAAAGCTAAATTAAATTGAATTGAATTCAAAACTAATACGACAGTCCGATGCACTAAAGCTCCCAATATGCGTAGGGTCCGGGGACGGGCCCATGTTGGTTTTTGGCTTTGAAATTAAAGAAATAATAGAGAAAGAGTTGGAGAAAAATAAAATACGATAATAGTATTATTAAAGGAAATTATTTTATTAATAACTCAAAACCTATATTTATAGCTAAATTTCTAACTGCACTCCAATTTAAATTGGGATAACTAATTCCTATTCAAATAATAAAGGGACAACTAATTCTTAAGTCACATAGGACTCTAATAATTAAAAACTACTAAAAATATCTATTCCTACATTATTTCTGAGACATATTTTCAACACTCCTCCTTGGATCAGAAATTGTCTCAGCTTCAGCTGAATTTGACCTCTTGAATAAATCTATCAATTCATCATTGTTCTTGCATGGCTTGTGTGTATCTTTTGTTGGATTAAATAAGAAACTTTTGTCTCTCCTGCCAACATGTAAAATCTCATGATTAGTAGAATCAAAGATTCGGCAATATTTGTCTCCAAACAATAGTTTAAATCCTTCTTCCATTAGTTGACCAACACTTAACAAACTTTTGTCAATATCGGACACGTAAAGGACATTTGAAATTATTTTTGTTCCTGAAACTGTTTTGATTGCAATAGTCCCTTTTCCTTCTGCAAGAATATAGTCACCATTTTCAATTCTGATTTTCTTATTTTCCAAAGGGAAAAACTCTTTAAAAGAGTTTTGTCATATGTCACGTGGTTTGTACAACCACTATCAATCATCCGAAAATTGGATTTCTTGGTTAAAGAATATGTTGCCACAAATAAGTGATCTTCTTTTTCTTCTTTGGTCACTTGGGCACTTGCTTCATATTTTTTAGATTTATTTTTGCAAATCACGGCTTCATGGCCAAGTTGATTACAGATCTTGAATTGTGCATCTGGTCTCTTCCAACATTTAAATGGAGGATGACTTATTTTTTCACAATGCTGGTAAGGTAGGTAGTTTTTTGTTGAATTATTGCCCCTTTCTTTGAGTCTTGTGGTTGACTGCCAAAGCTCCTTCAACCATACCATCCTGTCTCATAAGCTTCCTTTGCTCTTGCATTTGCAATGTATTTAACAATTCTGTCAAGGTAATCTTGGACAGGTCTTTTGTATTTTCCAAGGTAATAATTGATACTTGGTATCTTTCAGACACTATAACAAGAATTTTTTCAATAATTCTTGAATCTTTAAATTTTGTGTCAAACAATCTTACCTTGTTAACAATGCCAAGAAGACGATCTGAGTACTCTTTGACGGGCTCAGATTCCTTCATCTTCTGCAATTCTAATTCCCTGATTAGATTCAACACCTTTATGCCTTGTATTCTTTCATCTCATGTATATTCTTCCTTTAGATAATCTCAACTTTCTTTTGCTGATTTAAAGGCCATAATTCTCGTGAAAATTGTTGGAGAAACACTAGCAAACAAAATCGCTTTTGCTTTTGATTTTGTGATTTGCTTTTTATTTTGGCCTTTAATCTGAGCCACCGTGGGATTATCGGGTAGCGGAACAACATCATAATCCTCCTCCACGGCCTCCCAAAGATCTAAAGCCTCAAGATAAGTCTCCATTCTTACTGTTCAAAGTTGGTAATTCTCACCATCAAAGACACAAGGAGCTATTTGGAAAAAGTTATTTTCAGAATTCATCTCTCACAGATCCCTCAAGAAACTGGCACTTGATACCAATTGTTGGGTTTTTAGCTTTGAAATTAGAGAAATAACAGAGAAAGAGTTGGAGAGAAATAAAATACCGCAATTGTATTATCAAAGGAAATTATTTTAGGGAAAAGGCTTAAATATGCCACTGAACTATCAGAAATGACTTATTTATGCCATCATTTAAAAGTTGAGCTCATTCATGCCATCGCCGTTACAAAATGAACTCATCCATGCCATTAATTTTTAATGATGATTTTTAAAAATAACTTTTCCACGTGGCCTTTTATTAGAGGTCCACGTCATTAATTAAAATAAGCAAAAAAGCTCAAATATGCCATTGAACCATCAGAAATGGCTCATTTATGCCATCAGTTAAAAGTTCAACTCATTCATGCCATCACCGTTATAAAATTAACTCACTCATGTCATTACTTTTTAATGATGAATTTTTAAAAATAGTTTTGCCACGTGGTCTTCTATTAGAAGTCCACGCCATTAATTAAAAGAAATCAATATTAATTTCAAAATATCTGAAATTATTTAGTATTGGAATTATTTATTCCAATATTTATACCATAATGATGGGAGAAGTTATCCCATATACATGACGGGATAATTGGAATAGCAAACTTCTTTTAAGTAGTTATTTGAAAATGATTTTTCAACAATATATGCTCCACTAATTCGTGATGGGAGAAGTTACTCCATATGCATGGCGGGATAGTTGGGATAACAAACTTCTTTTAAGTCATTATTTGGAAATGATTTTTTCAATAATGTATACCTCCTAATTCGTGATGGGAGAATAGAGAAGTTCTATTGGTATGCCTCTTTATTTTTCTTGCTTGCCCTAATCGTTCATTGGTTTATTTTCTTGCAACTTTGGAGTATATATTGGAGTTACTGAAACTAAAACTAATCAGTCACTTTAGGATAGAATTTTTAAGGTTTTGTTAAGCTTAGCATTTATAATGATTTAGAATCAATTAGAAATAACCAAACGATATACATTAATCACTATTTTTTCTGATTAGAAAAATAGTTATTGTAGAAAAAAATATTTTAATGGGTGTGGGTCGGGTTATGTTAAATGAATCGGTTGTTGACATGGGTGAGCTGATTTTATAACGATGATGGCATGAATGAGCTGAACTTTTAACTGATGACATAAATGAGTCATTTCTGATAGTTTAATGGCATATTTGAGCCTTTTTCTTATTTTAATTAATGACGTAGACCTTTAATAAAAAACTGCGTGGCAAAGCTGTTTTTGAAAACCACTGTTAAAAATTAATGGCATGGATGAGCCGATTTTGTAATGGTGATGGCATGAATGAGCCAAACTTTTAACTGATGGCATAAATGAGTCATTTCTGATAGGTCAATGGCATATTTGAGCCTTTCCCCATTATTTTATTAATAATTCAAAATCTATATTTATAGCTAAATTTCTAACTGCACTGTAATTTAAATTGGGATAACTAATTTCTATTCAAATAATAAAGGAACAACTAATTTCTAAGTTACATAGGATTCTAATAATTAAAAACTACTAAAAATATCTATTCCTACTTTATTTTTTATACATATTTTCAACACCCCAACATAGGGTGAATTGTACATAGCCGTACCTTACATCTTTTTCCAGAAGCCATTTCCAAGACTTGAATCCGTGATCTTTTGATCACATCACAACTAACATTATCGGTATGTATAACTAAAATAGACAAGTGTACAAGTCTTACCATCAATGCTACGTGTTGACGAGTTCAAACATATTATTGGCGCACTCTCTTTTCTATGTATTTTCTCCTACACACAAATTTTGTCAAAACTAATACTTTTCTATGTATTTCTCCTACACACAAATTTTGTCAAAACTAATACTTTTCTATGTGCAAGTCTTGCAATCAATGCTTCATTTGTTCACTACTCCAAACATATTTTTTCTGCCTAACCCTTCTCTCTTTATCTTCTTCTCCACACAAATCTCATCAAGTTAATATAGTCATTCACAAACACAAAGAGCAGCCATTTCAGATTTTTCATCAACTAAAAAGGTTAGTCTCTAATAATAACTCAAAATATAGTGGGTTTAATTATGGTATTCACATCTGTAATTTCACTTATTTGAGTTTACGGAAAATAATTAACTTATTTATATGTGCAAAAACATACGTTTTCTGCTATGGAAATTAATTTTATGCTTCCTTCTTTTTACATCAGATCCGAAGAATTTGGCTAGTGAAACTTGAAAGACACTTACCGTCATGGAAAAACAAGGAGAAATAGAGAAAGTGAAAGCAAACAATTTTGAGGTATGTAATGATCACTGAACTTTACTTATATATGTATCTGTTTATTACGTAGTTACTTACATAAACTAATTTTGACTCACTAATATCACTGAACTTTACTTGTTTTATCATCATAATCACAAAATTAAACTTTTGTCACATTTAAGTCATTGAACTATGTGTTAATTATCTTGAAAATACAATTCCCTGAGAGGTCAATTTTTTGTAAAATGGAGATTAAATGAATATAAATTTTGAAAGTGGAGGAGGTAATTCTGGCCATCGACTATTTCACTTCCATTAGTCAAAAAAAAAAAAATAGAAAATAATTTTAACATTGACTATTTCACTTCCATTAGTCAAAAAAGGGTATATTGGAGTCACTGGCGTTATGCCACGGGTATAAATAACCCAATTTTTTTTAGGGGAGGGCATATTTGGACCTTTTTTCATTATTTTGATTTGAGTTGTTTGAATTTTTTCACTAGAAGATAAAGCATACAATTTTGAGAAAGTTCAAATTCATACAACATACGAGTGCACGTGTCAGTTGCCTGTAAAGAGTAAATATTGCATGGTATATATGTTCGCTATGAAAATTTTGATTTAATATTTGGTCGTTTGATAGGTGTCATTTTCTGCTCTTCGCAAGGACTTTGTCAACGTTCTGGATTTTATGGAGAGGCTAACGAATGAAGAAGGTCAAAATGCTGTCGACATGGCCGATCAAATTGAAGAGCTGAAAGTGGTGCTGGCATTTATTTGTACATACGTCCAGCTTTCTCATTGTGATTTGGAAGAGTTTGAAGATGAAATGAGTGATTCAAGACAAAGGGTTGAGAATCTGCTTCGGCCAAGTTTGGATGATGTTGACAACAACGTCGGGTGTAAACACAACATGGATCATCTCCTTCCTAGCCTCATGGATAATATCGATGATTGTATCAGCTTGTGTCATCATTCTACATCAAGTGCCACCATGACTGAGGAGCAGTTGAACTTCCTCCTCCAGAATCTCCATTATCTATCCATGTATTTTACTGAACAGATTTATCCATTAGAGACTCAGTATGAGATTCTTCAGAATGTGTCTGGCAACATGAAAGATTTCTATGGGTTGATAGTTAATGGTTGCGTTAAGCACGAGATTGTTCAATATGTCTTGCCTCAGTTTCAACTCATGGCTGAGAGAGTTGGACTCTTCTTTTGGAATAGTCGAACTTATGGAGATTCTCGACTCTTCAAGCTAGCACATCTACTCATGAAGATTATTCCAATTGAACTGGAGGTGATGCACATATGTTACACAAATTTGA
>JAPEIP010000007.1:2497305-2508660 GCA_026120095.1 Capsicum chinense
CAAAATCTTCAACCAACAAATCAAAGGACATGGATCGAACTAGCTTTGATACCATGTTAATAGAACTTTATTGAAAGAAAGAAAGGCTAAGGTTTACAATATAATCTGAAAAGCATAAAACTAACTAAAACAAAACTAGGCTATATATACATAGCCAATAACCTAAAGGTCCATAAACTAAAGGCCCAATAACATATGGGCTAACAGTATGAAACTAGGCTGGTATGTTAGTCGAAATATATGAACTTTGGGTGATTTGGGTGGTTTAATTTATGAATAAACCTATGCCCAACCTGGTGCATGAAAGGTGTTTTATAAAATACCTAAGAGCCTAGAAATCATGTATTTTAGCTAAATAGAACTTAAAAGACAAGCGCATGCTCTATCCCTTATGTCTCAACATGAATTCCATGCAAATTGTCATGTATTGTTGTTTTACTGTGGAATACTCATGAAATTAGAACCATGCAAGTATGTACATATTATATGAATTATCTTCCATGTTCAAGAATATGATAACTATGTGTAGTATGAAATCCCCTATTTATGGTATTATGAATTGTGAATATTATTCTTACGATCAAGTCAGTCATATGTGTCAGTTTCTTTCCATTGAGTCCTGGGGGTACTTGTACCCAAAAAATATAGTTTTGTGCCTAGAGCTATGCTATGTTTTCATGATACTCTCGGTCAAGCCATGATCTATAGAAATCAGTCAGTCATGTGACTCAGGAAAACTCAAAAATCTCAGTAATCTCAGTAGTCCAGTAATCTCAGTAATCTCAGTGCTCAGTAACCTCAGCAAGTCCTTAGAAAACAATACATTCCGTCAGTCATCGAAATCCAGTAAACTCAGTTTAGCTCCGCTAAACAATCCCACTAACATTGGTTCAGTTAATCAGTTCAGTGTCTTTCTATTGGGAGTAGGATTCGGCACCGAGTGAACCCAAGGATGGGGACTCACCTACCACAGTCAGAGGGTGAGATTCCTAGAAGAAATTCTTGCATTCCAGAACTACGTAGCCAGCATAGGTTGAGATGTCCCTACCTATAGGGCTAATAGATCTCTTTTGAGTTTACCTAATAATAGGGCAGATGGAATAAGCTTCCAAAAATAGAATAGGGTTACTCATATGTTGTCTCTACCCATGGCACGGTATTGACACCCTTCCAGCTGGGGTTACAGGTTGGACCCCAAATAGTTCAGTTTCAGGGCATGTCGGTTAGATGATTACCTCCCACAGTCTCAGTTTCAATATCAGTCTCAGTTTCAGTAATAGAACTCAGATAGTTTTTTAGAATATCAGGACAATCAGATACAACCAAATCAGATACAATACGAAACTCAACTAGTTCCACCACATTCATGACTATCAGATACGATCACTTAAGTTATCATTATTACCAGTTCTCTGAACTCATATTACCAGTATCCATCTCTATGACTGTCAGATATGGTCAAGCATTTCAGTTCCTCATATTCATGGCTGCCAGGTACAGTCAATTAGATTAATACTTTATAATTAGACTGTCAGATACAGTCAACCAGACCAGTCCTTCATAATCAGGACTGTCATACACAGTTATTCATGTATCAGTAACATAGCACTAGTCCCTTAGTATTTAGTAATACAGTGTCAGTTCCTCATTTATTAGTGATTATATACTCAGTATTTAGTTCAAGACTGTTAGACACAGTCAAACAAACCAGTTCTTCATAATTTGAACTGTCAAATTAGTCATTCATCTATGCAGTACCTCAGTGTCAGTAAAGTCATGATGTCAGTATTCAGACTCAGTAGTTAGTATCATCATGAGTTCAGTTATAGTTTCTCATGTATGTATGTATTCTCACATTCATATTAGTCAGCATTGTTCATGCATATAACCCTTTGCATTTAGCCTGCTTCACTCGTATACTCAGTACATTCAGTTATACTGATGTATTTTACTGATGTATTTGTGCTATGGTGCTTTCTCTTATGTTACACCACATGTTCAGAGGCACGAGCTCCAGATCAGCAGTAGATTTCAGTATTAGCAGTCAGAGTTAGAAGTAAGTCCTCTTATTTCGAGGACACGATTATTTCATTACTAATTCAGTTTTTATTTTATTTCAGTAGTTGGAGTTAGTTGGAGACATGTCCCATCAACTCCTTATTCAGACAATTTAGAGACTTTCCAGACTATAGCATGTTAGACATTTATCTCAGATTTGTTTTGGTATTGCTATACATTTTCAGACATTGTTCTTATCAGATGTTTATCCAGTTTAAACCTTATGGCCTTTTCATTCATGTTTCCATATTTTTCAGTCTTTTATGTAGTATATAGGTACATATATCAGTCATGGGTTAGCTTGTGGTACTTCAGGGTCATGAACACCATGTAGCATTTCGGTTCAAAAAATTAGGGCATTACAAACTTGGTATCAGAGCCTAAGGTTCAATAGAGTCCTAGGAAGTCTGAAAGCCACATCTAGTAGAGTCTTGTATATGCGTGTGTTGTACTCCACACTTATGCGCAGGAGACTATGAGATGTTTTGAGAACAGTTTCCCTTCTTTCATGTCTCAGATCGTGCTATAGCAAGGTTCCCTAAGGAACCCATGCAAATTTACATCATGTTCCCCTCATGTCACCTTTACCTTACTTCCAAGGTAATGAAAATAGTGAAGCTCAAGTCCTAAAGATAGGGCTTTCTCAGACAGTTTCTGTCAGTTCCCTTATGCTCCAAAGTTGTACGGATCTTATTCATGATCATGAGAACTTGTTCTTAAACCCAGATTTAGATATGCCATCTGATACCTTCTCAGAATCCTATGACAGCATAGACCTAGAATTTTTAAGCATGAACTCAAGAGTTAACAGTGGTAGAGTTGGGATAGTATCATCCAGTTTGATTAGATTATGTATTCATGGGGATAGTTGTGCTAGAATGAATCAGTAGGCTTGAACTATGTGAGTTAGAAATTTAAGTTTATTGACTTAAAATTAAGCATGAAGGTGTGAATGTGATATTAGTAGTATGTGAGGGAACAGAGGTAGATAATGGGCTTACTAAGGCAAGCATGTGTTTGACAGAGTGTAAGTATGTGATTAAGATTATAGTTTAGTTCAGAGATTAGTTTAGTGTTAACAGGCTTATGATGATGGCTTTAAGCTAAGGGAAAGATGATAGATTAAGTAACCCAGTCAGGCTCTCAGATTCCAGTAGTAGCGTCAGTATGTACAGAAAAGCAGTTAGGGAAAATGATTCCCGACCAATCCTTATCTCAGCATAAAGTTTCGTACTTCAGCATAATGCCTATGCATGATTCATGTCTCAAATTTCATAAATACAGCTTATGTTCACATGCCTTCCATAAAATCGTGTGTGCTTTCAGTTCCCAGCATAGGGAGTTCAGTTTCAGCTCACTCAGTATTACGAATCATGTTCCACGAACTCAGAAATTCCAAACTCAGGTCATGCAGCTCATGAATCATGAACACGTATTATGCTCCCCAGTATACTCAGCTTCCATGACTCATGCTACACCCCCACTGATCAGATAAGTCCAGACTATGTCATGTATATCCTCAGTCTAGGCCTTTTTGGTAAATTTATGCCACAGACATTCCATTCCTCAAGTTTCAGTCATGTGTCAAATTCAGTCAGTATCCATTCATGCTTTAGGTCCTCCATATTTAATCCTTCAGTAAGCTCTCCTTGTGGAACAGTGTAGTGGTGAGCAGTCACTTAGATGGGAGAGAGTTAATATTTCATGTTCAGGGCAGACTATTACATACATGTTTTATACGAGGGTGTAGATACGAAGATAGGCTTAAATATCATGTTAGTATGCAAGCAAAGGGATAGCAAGAGGTAGTAATTAGAGATTGGAAAAGTTCAGAGTGTGAATGAGTATTTAGATCCTTGACTTATGTCAGCCTTCATTATGCGACTATCATAACTCAGTTACCATCTCAGTTATAGTTTCAGTACTCAACACTCAGTAGTTAGTGTTTAATCTCAGAATTAAGCACTTCAGTATCAGTCTAAACCTTAGTTTCAATATTCAGTTATCAGGACCTAACATTTAGTTCCAGTATGGATTCCAGTTACAGTCTTAAGTTATAGTGTCAGCTTCAGATCAGTATTCATCTCATAAATTCAGTTCACTTTTAGACTTGCTTTACCATAGCATACAGTTATCAGCTACTCAGTTATAGGTATTTTAATACCTCAGTCTATGGAATGTGTTCCAAATCATGTAATATGCTTGGTCTTGCATTTTTTTAACATTATAGCATTCATGAAATCCATGATCAGTTACCCATGTTACTAAGTCAGTCCCTTCTCATATGCATAATACTTTATGGCCTCAACCTAACTATTCAGATTAAGTACAATTCATTCTTTCATACCCAGCATTCAGTTACCAGTTACTTAGTTAATCAGATAAGTCAGTATGTCTATGCATTCGTGCATCATGCTTCAGCTTCAGATCTCAGATAATTAGTCACGATTTTGTTCCTAGGTGCCTTGAGCATCGCCTCAACTTTCTTGATATCTCATAAAGGTCAGACCAGCATCCTTGAAGGGACATAGTTTCCCAAGGGGGAGATACAATATATCCCCCGAACTTTTATGATTTAAACATGTCATTTTCTTCGATGAATCTGTTTTATGGAAGTGTTACTTACGAGCCGACCCTCTAACTTCAAAACTCAGCAGTAAGCCATGTACTCAATATCTCATTGCAGTTCATGTATCACGTTCCAGACTTGCTTATGCTCTTATGTTCCCGCTCATGCATATTGAGTAATTAATCTCAGACTCATCAGTATTTTCGGATGGTCTTAAGAACCCAAGAGAATATTCCACTTTTGGACCCTTAACACTACTCACAACAATTCACCTATCTCTTACGTTGAAACAAGAGGAACCTTGATCTCCCAAGCATCCAATGTTTCCAAGCTTGAATCCAACACGAGTGAATTCACACTCAATGTTGATTTCCCTAGTTACAGGTTTCGGCCATAGGGGCCTTTCTCACAAGAGAAATGTTTAAGTGTTACAACTTTCAATATCCAACAAAAACTAAGTAGTAAATGACCTAACATATTCTATTTATAGTAGGTTACAAAAATAGTGTGAAATGTCCAAAAGACCCTTTAGTCAAATGCTTCACTTTTGGCACCCTTGGAGTGTAGAATGTGGACTATTTTTGGAGCCTATTTAGGCCCTCCTTTGCACTTCATTTGAAAACTCCAAGTCTTGGGTTCAATACATATCAATTCTCACAAATGTCCACTTTCGTGGTCATACTCATATCAACTTTCCAAATACTTGTTTGAGTAAATGCACTGTTTCCACCCTGAACTACAAACATCATTGCTGAGACACACTCGAACTTATGGAGGGTCCTATTACCCCCGAACTAATTAAAATCATATTTTTGGCAACCTTATTGCCTACGTGTCACATACGTGGCACACTGCATGAATCAACACTGAAGGTCCACGTAGGCACATCTAGCTACCCTTGAACAATGACCAAATTTTCTACGACACAATCCAACCTCACGGGGTCTATTACCCCTGAACTAAATTTTAGCCTATTTTTGTCAACCTTTTAGCTTATTGACATGGGATCCATTTTTATGTAATAAAGGTGTCATGTCAGCACAAAAGGGTGACAAAAATACGCTAAAATTGAGTTCAGGGGTAGAACCCCAGTGAAGTTATAGTGTCGTAGCAACTTTGGCCATAATTTGGGATATTGGATGCTCATCTCTTTTTCTTTCTACACTTTTTGGAATGCTATGCATCATTCTTTTTGTCTATTATACTGAAATTATTGTTCCTCCACAATCTTGTGATAAATTCCAGAAATTTGAACTTCCAGTTGGATGAATAACAAAGCAAGCAGTGGATATTTTCACCAAGTAAAAAGGTTAGTCATCTCATCTTATAGCACGTATAATTTTTTGTGCTATCATCTCTATAGAAGTAGGATAAAAAGGGAAAGAAAATGAAGGACAAACCGTGAGCAAACAACTCATCAGGACGAACTATAACATTGCTTACGTTAAACCTGAAAATTTGGCAAGTGAAGTCAAAAATTCAAGACCACCCCAATCACACTTAACATTGTATTTTGCATTGTTTCCACCCTGAACGATAAACGAAATTGCTTAGAAAAACCCAAACTTAAGTAGGGTCCTATTACCCCCGATTGATTAAAACCGTATTTTTGACAACCTTAGTGCCTATGCGGCACTTATGTGTGTCTACGTGGACCTTCAGTGTTGATTCATGCAGTGTGCCTACATAGACCTTCAGTGTGTTGATTCATGCAGTGTGCCACGTATGTACCACGTAGGTACTAAAGTTTCCAAAAATACGATTTTAGTTAGTCCAGGGGTAATAGGACCCCTTTAAGTTGGAGTGTGTCTTAGCAATTTCGTTTATAATTTAGGGTGGAAATAGTGCATTTTCTCAAATTTATATACACTTGATCTTCTTTTTCAAATAAAACATTACACACAACGTGGCATGAAATATAACATTGAGTTTGCAAGAATATATTCTAGAGAATAATTAAAGTGATAGCAGCTGAACAGGTTCTTCACCATTCTGGAGAACAAAATTTGATTGGTAACCTTTAAACTTCTTTCGGAATCCTATACTTTTTCGGAGAATAAAGTGAACGGTTTGGAATTCAATTCTTGTTTCTGTTTGTGGCCTTTAAACTACTTCTTTAGCCAAATGATTTACGAATTCTATAGCTTACTTTTGTTCAACATCTAATAATCTTCGAATTTGATTTTTCTATCTAATAATCTTCGAATTTGATTTTTCTTTCTTCTGTTGGTGAACTTTCAAAATACTTGTTTAGCCAATTTCTTTCGACTTACTATTTCTCAAACAAGAGGTGTTCTAATAATCATGATTAGCTGAACATTAAGTGATCAAAAGGTAAGGTTGCTGTATTATATTGTTCATTATTATGTATTTAAACACACCTCGATTTTGAGTGTAGAATCAAAGTTACACTAAAGAAATTTTTCCCACAAACACTGACTTTATTTATATTTGCAAAAATGTTTTCTGCTATGACTTTTTATCCTTCTTCCTTCAGTTTCTTTGTGTTCATCATGCTTCAAGAAAATTGAAAAAAAAAAAAAATGTAGTTTCTTGTCTTTGGTAGTAAGTTCAAATTTAAGGATGGTAAACGGGGTGGGCGAGTTTTAGGCTATGATGGACTGTGTGGGATTAAAGTTATGTGGGGCGGGTTTTCGGCTATGCTGGGGGTGCGGATTTAAGGTTACGTGGGGCGGGTTGAAATATTTTTTTTAGAATCGATGCGGGGTGGGTTGCAGATTCTCCCCACAACCGCACCACACACCTTGCCATTCCTAAATCAAAATAATCCTCAAGTGTACATGGTCAAATAAGTACTCTCTGTATTTTAGTTTGTTTGTTATAGTTTGACTTTCACAAAGCTTAAGAAAAGAATAAAAATATTTTTTGACACTTGTATCGTAAACATTACTTATGAAGTGAAGTTTGAGCAGTCATCACATAAAATATGTATTGGTAATATAGGGTACAAGATACAATGATTAAAACATGACTAACTAAATGCATAACTAATCTTTTGTGTTATTAATACGTGTATAACTCTTAACAAACAACCAAATGACCCCTAGGGATTTTGGGTGTGTTTGGTATGGAAAAAAATATTATCCTTGTGCATAAAGTATAATACAAAAACATACCATCGTAATGGATAATAAAAGCAACTGTGGAACAAGACAATTAGTAATAATAAAACGTCGCAAGGAGAAAACGAATATAAATTGGAGTTGTTTTTGAATTATTGTGAGTAATTTGAAGTGAAAACAGTATTTTGGTATTTTTCAAATTACTAAAAATTCCTAAATTTTATGGCCAAATGAAACACCCAAAAAAATAAAGTAAAGCATTTAGTACCCTTGAACTATGATCAAATTTGCTACGACACACTCTAACTTCACGCGGGCCCTATTACCCTCTGAACTAAATTTTAGCGTATTTTATCATCCTTTTTATCTGATGTGGCATCTTTTGTCAATCTTTTTAGCTGACATGACACCTTTAACATGCGCTCCATTTTATGTAATAAAGGTTCTACGTCAGCCCAAAAGATGATAAAAATATGTTAAAATTGAGTTTAGGGGGTAATAGGACCCCTGTGAAGTTGAAATATGTCGTAGCAACTTTGATCATAGTTCGAATCATTGTTCCCACTTGAGTGTATGATTAATGGCAGACAAGTGAGGCCATTGCTTTATGCTTTTTCTTTATAGACTTTACTGGAAATTAGTGATTTGTTCTCTCTCTATCTTCTAATTTTCAGCTTTTCATTATTCAAGCTAATAGTTTTCTGGAGAGTACACAAAAACATAGAGGAACAAAGTGTGAAATTCAAGCATTGCAGCTTGATAGTTCATGAACAAGGAAGAAGAGAAGAGAGAGTGAAATTGTAAACTTTATTCATCATCAAAATCACGTGTTACAATCTGATATTGTTCCTTATATATAGGCTATGAAAGAGATACAAAAATATCTAATAACTACCTCCTTCTAGAATATTCTATTTGACACCTCATTGCACCTAGCTAATCATTTGTCTAACAACCTCTAACAAACCTTCAACACCCTATACGGCTGACTCAGCAATATACTAACTAACTAAATATCTACTCCTATCAGTGTACACTAGTGAAATAGGTAGTCACACATGTGTCTGTAAAATACGCCCCCTCAAGCTGCAGGGTGCAAGATATTTAGCACACCAAGCTTGCCTGATAAATAAGCATGTTGAGTTTGGCTTAGCCTCTTAGTAAGAAGATCAACCACTTGTTCCTGAGAGCGAACATGTATAGCTTGTATCAGTCCACTTTTGATTTTGTCCCTAATGGAATGGCAGTCAATCTCTATGTGTTTTGTTCTCTCATGAAACACAGGATTATTGGCCAACTGAATTGCTAAATTGCTGTCACTAAAGACTGATATGGGTAAGGTAATGGGAACCTTGAGTTCATGAAACAAGACAAGCAACCAAGTTATCTCTGCAACTGCTGAAGCCATGCTTTTGTACTTATCTTCAGCAGTACTCCTGGAAATAGTGTGCTATTTCTTGGAATTCCAAGAAATCAAAGATTCACTAAAATGAAATGCATAACCAGTAACTGATCTCCTGGTATTGGGATAAGTAACCCAATCTGAGTCACATCAGCAAGTTAGAGTGGTAGAATTTTTAGCCTGTAACCAGATTCCTTGACCAACAAAGCCTTTGAGGTACTTGACTACCCTGATAGCAGCCTCCCAGTATAATCTCTTGGGATGTTGGATAAACTGGTTGAGAGTGTGGACTGCAAAACTGATATTTGGTAATAATGGCATACATGAGTTTGCCTATTAGTCTTTGATAAGAAGAAGCATCAGACAACAAATCATCACCTTGAGCACCTGTGGTTTGATCATACTCAAGTGAAGTCAGCCTCACATTGGACTCTAAGGGAGTGATTGCAAGTTTTGAACCACTAAGACCAGTATTTGAAATTAATTCTAGGACGTATTTCCTTTGATTTAATATCACCCCTGAAGTTGATCTGAGAACTTCAATACCCAAGAAGTATTTGAGATTCCCCAAGTCTTTCATCTTGAACTGTTGGTGCAACTTGACTTTTGTTGCGTCAATCAAATTAGCATTGCTTCCAGTAAGGAGCAAGTCATCAACATATACAAGAACTATCACTGTGCCATTACCTTGATGCAGAAAGAAGAGACAATAATCATGAGCACTTTGAGTGAATCCAGCTTCAAGCAAAGCATGAGTCAGTTTTAGGTTCCATTGTCTGGAAGCCTGTTTGAGGCCATACAAGGACTTGTGCAACTTTCAAACCTTGTGCTCTCCTTGGCTTTTGAAAACTTATGGCATCTCCATATACACTTCCTCTTTAAGATCCCTTTGCAAAAATGCATTATAGACATCCATTTGATAGAGAGGTCATCCTTTAGATACTGCTACAACAATTACACTCCTGACAGTAACCATTTTTTCCACCGGTGAATATGTCTCATGATAATCAAGCCCTTCTTGTTGGATATATCCCTTGGCCACTAATCTTGCTTTGAACCTTTCCACTTCACTATTTGCAAGATATTTAATCTTGTATATCTATTTGGAACTAACAGTGTCCTTCCATTTGGATAGGTCAATAATGGTCCATGTGTTGTTTACCTCTAATGCTTGAATTTATAACTTCATAGCTTCCACCCATCTTTCATCTTTTACAGCTTGTTTGAAGTGTTGAGGCTCAGTCAGAGTAGAGAACTTTGACAAGTAACACTGATATGCTAGTTTTAGTTTACTGTAAGATATGCTGTTGGCTAAGGGGTACTTGCATCTCTGGGATTTTGAAGTATCAACATAATCATGCATACATGAGGTCTGCTTGTTCTCATTGGTCTACTTGAAGTGGTTTGAAGCAGGGAACGATTATCTTGACATGTTTCTTCATGAGTGGTGCCAGGTAAAGTTACATTAGGTACTGCATCATCAGAGGACTCTTGGCAATCAGCATAAGTATTTGCATTCTCAACATGAATATCCTCTAAAGGGACATCAGCACCAACTTCATCATATATAGAGACCAGGAAGTTATTGATATCTTCATCAGTTTTGGAAGTATTTGTACGCTGGGATCCTGCTTATGATGGATCAAATGGGAAAGAATCTTCATAAAACACAACATCCCTACTCACTAATAATCCATTTGAGTTGATGTCCAGTAACAAGTAACCCTTTTGAGATTCTGAATATCCTACTAGTACAATAGGTTTAGCTTTTTCAGAGAACTTGTCACCCCTAGGAGCAATAGTCATATAACACAAACATCCAAATACCCTCAAATGAGACAGCTTGGGATCTGTAGAGAATAACAACTGATATGGGCTCTTACCACTCAGGACTGAGGTTGGTAACCTGTTCATGATATATACTGCAGCTTTTACACATAATCCCCAGTACTTTATGGGCAAATGGGATTGAAATTTAAGAGCTCTAGCAATATTCAATATGTTCATGTGCTTCCTTTCCACCACTCCATTTTGCTGTGTAGTGTAAGGATAGCTGGTTTGATGTAAGATTCCCAGAGACTGGAATAATGTATGACATTGAGTATTGATAAACTCAGTCCCATTATCAGATCTAATGGCTTTTATCACCACTCCAAACTGTGTTTTAATCATGGATATGGATGTCTTAATAGCTACTATGGTCTCACATTTTCGTTGTAATAGATGAATCCAAGTATATGTAC
>JAPEIP010000007.1:2563388-2577499 GCA_026120095.1 Capsicum chinense
AAAACAATATCGTCAAAACTTCAAAAATATGATTATATTCATAAATCCAAAACGCTTTTTCTTAAAACATGATTTCTAAGCACATGAGATTTTAGGAAAACCCCGCATACCTCAAAATAGGGAAACAATGGGTGTTTCTTGAAGCCTATGATCTGGGAATTTCGAATCTTCAATCGATTTTGAAAACCCACGGTTGAATCTTGAGTTTCTTGAAGTTCTTGTTTGAAACTCTAGAGAGGATTCTTGATGATTTTAATGAAAATAGGGTAAAGTTGCTCAAACATACCCTAAATCCTTTGTCTGGACATTTTTAAAGGCTAGGAAAAAGTCAAAATTACCCTTAATAACTGCTAAACATAACTGGAAATTTGAACTTAAAAACCCAATTTCGGGTGCCACCGGGATGCGCCACAATTGCGGTGGTCCACTGGAATTTGACGAGTGGGAAATTGGGTGCCTCCACGATGCGCCACCATTGCGGAACCCTACTGAAATTTGACTATTGTCAAACTGAAGAATCTATTGATTTTCTTGACCCCTAGACTGTGCCTCCGAACCTCAGAGGGAAAAGGGTCAATACAAAGTACTGGTACGCTGAGTAATCAAAAACAAAGTAGAGATTTTTATATAAAATAAATGAGAGCTGATATAAAGAACATTATTGCAAAATGATTTCAAAAATACGTAGGCATAGTATAATGATTTTTCAACAAAAATGCAACACATTTGAGCTAGGTGGTACACCCTACAATTTCACATTTACACCAACTGTCAAATCTCAGTTGCCGTCGAGATTAGAGTATAAGTGAGGGAAAGACACAAAATATCACACAATAGGGCATCTCGACCCAATGGATTATTGTAGTGCACAAGATCAAAAAGCAAGGCTCCTAACTATAGTCCCAATTTGGGATGACATATTATCAGGTACACAAGATCACATAGCAGGGTACCAAGTTCCCGAGTCGGCAAACACGGTTTCCAACATAGAGTTATTTGACTCATGCTTTCTTCAGGCAACCACCTGTCTCACAAAATTAATGCATTAAACTCATTTTAATCAATCATATGTCATACTCTGCAGGGTATCGTCATACCCAACTTTCAAGTCATCAATATCACATCAACTTTCCAGCTTTTCATACCATTTGCAACATGCACATATATATGACTTTCACACCATTAAACACATACACCATGGTTCGCAATATGCAATCATTCAAGAATTTAAATCATTTATGAGTAATGTCATATAAATTGCAAAACTCATGCTCTCAATGGTTCAACACAAGTGTAATATGGGGTATAAACATTATCATGGGGAATTTAAAAAATTCACACCTCATGTACATCATACCCTTTCAAAATTTCAGGTCACGAGTTCACAATTCAACCATCTAAATACATTCAAACAAACAACCCCATGGTATCCCAATATTTCTTTCAAAATCATATATCAAAACATGTTATTTGTATCAATTAAAAACCCCCATTTGCAAAAACATATATATACTTGTATAAATTTAAAGTCTTGCGTAAGTTCCTTTTTGAAAACATGTCCATGAGCTTTAGGATAACCCCAAGTACCTCCATTTACGAAATTAACGGGTGCTTCTTGAAGCCTATGATCTGGGGATTTCAAATCTTCAATCGATTTTGAAAATCCACGGTTGAATCTTGGGTTTCTTGAAGTTCTTGTTTGAAACCCTAGAGAGAACTCTTGATGATTTTAATGAAAATAGGGTTAAGTTGCTCAAACATACCCTAAATCCTTTGTTTGGATGTTTTTAAAGGCTAAGGAAAAGTCAAAATTACCCTTAATGACTCTTGAACAGAACTAGAAATTTAAGCTTAAAAACCCAATTTTGGGTACCACCGCGATGCGCCATAATCGCGGTGGTCCACTAGAATTCAACGAGTGGTAAATTGGGTGCCTTCATGATGCGCCACCATCAAGGAGCCCTACAGGAATTTGACGATTGTCAATTTGACCCTCTCCGCGACGCACTAGACCCCAAAATGACGAATTTTACTACTAGAACTTTAATTATTCATAACTTCTTCACCGAGGGTCCATTTTGGACTAATCTTATATCGTTGGAAAGCTAATTCAGTCATCTACATAATGAAAGGTTGAAATCTAGGAAATTCCACATGAAAAGTAATTTGGATCATTCTAGAATCTAACTCTTAGAATTTCCGTGGACGAAACTTAGCTAAGAAGACATAGGGGTGTTACAATGTCCCCTCCTTGGGATCAGTCATCCCCGAATAATGATACGAAACATAGACAAGCATGATTCCAAGAATACTAAAGCATAGAAAGATTTAGGTAAGGGTTGTACCTTCAAGTCCACCATCTACTGGGTCAAAAATGTGTGAGTATCTTGTTCTCATGTCGTCTTCTGATTCCCAAGTGGCTTCTTCAACCTTCTAATTTCTCCACAACACCTTAATTGAAACTATTTCTTAACTTCTCAACTTCTGGACCTGACGATCTAGGATTGCAATAGATTCCCCTTTATATGATAAGGAGGCTGTCACCTTGATCTCTTTTACAGTCAACACCAAATAATGGTCTCCAATGCATTTCTTCAACATGGATATGTGAAATACCGGATGGACAGAACCCAAATTGGCAGGAAATTCTAACTCATACACAACACCACCTATTCTCTTCAAAATCTAATATGGTCTTATATAGCAAGGACTATATTTACCTTTCTTTCAGAATCGCATAACTTCCTTCATGGGAAAACCTTCAAAAATACCCAATCTCCGACCTCAAACTCTAACTCTCTCCTCCTAACATCGGCGTAGGATTTCTAACAACTCTGAGCTGTCTTAAGTCGTTATCTAGTAAGCTTCAAATCTTCCATTGCCTAATAAATAAGATCAGGCCCAAACATCTGCATCTTACCCACTTCATACCACCCTATTGATGACCTACATCTTCTCCCATAAAATGCCTCAAAAGGCGCTATCTTTATACTAGAATGGAAACTATTATTATATGCGAACTCTATCAATGGAAAGTGATCCACCCAACTACCTTTAAAATCAATAACACAAGCCCTCGACATATCCTCAAGGGTCTGGGTGGTGCATTCCGCTTGCCTATCCATTTGGGGGAGAAAAGCAGTACTTAGGTTCACTTGGGTACCTAAACCTCTCTGAAAAGATCTCCAAAACTGAGAAGAAAATTGCATACCTCGGTCAGATATAATGGACACAGGTGCCCCATGTAAACGAACTATTTCTGCAATGAACAGCTTAGCATAATCCTCTCCTGAGTAGTTAGTCCTACTAGGCAAAAAGTACGCTGACTTGGTCAGCCTATCAACAATTACCCATATAGAATCATATTGGTTTCGGGAATTTGGAAGTCCTATAATGAAGTCCATATTTATCATCTCCCACTTCCATAAAGGCCAAGCAATCTCTTGGGAAGTACCTCCTGGCCTCAAATGTTCAACTTTTACTTGCTGATAGTTCAAACACTTAGAAACAAAATCAGCTACATCATGTTTCATGTTATTCCACCAATATAGAGTTTTTAGATTATGGTACATCTTAGTAGAGCCCGAGTGAACAACATACCTCAAAGTGTGTGCTTCATCAAGGATTCTTTCCCGCAGTCCATCAATATAAGGGACGCACAACCTACCCTGATATCTCAGAATACCATCACCACTAATTTTAAATGACATTACCTTTTGTTGACCCATATCTTTCTTGATTTGCATCAAGATGGGATATTTAACCTGCTTCTCTTTAACTTCAGCACAAAGGGATGACTTAGCTATTTCATGAACAATCACCCCTCCATCTTCAGAATCTTAGAGTCATACTCCCAGATTTGCAAGGCGGTGAATATCCTTTACCATTCCTCTTTTCCCCTCTTCAACATGAGAAAAACTGTGCATAGACAACCTGCTGAGAGCATTGGCTACAATATTTGCCTTGCCCGGATGGTAATGCAGGCTCATATCATAGTCTTTTAAAAGCTCCATCCAACGCCTCTGCTTGAGGTTCAATTCTTTCTTTGAGAAAACATACTGCAAACTTTTGTGGTCAATATAAATAACAACATGCACTCCATAGAGATAATGCCTCCAAATCCTAAGTGCAAACACCACGGCTGCTAACTCTAAGTCATGAGTGGGGTAATTTCGCTCATGCACCTTTAAATGCTAAATGGATAAGCTACCACCTTACTTTGTTGCATCAATACACAACCAAGTCCCACATGGGATGCATCACAGTATACCACAAAACCATCTACACCCTCGAGAAGAGTCAAAACAGGAGCAGTAGTCAGTTTGTCTTTCAACTTCTTAAAACTATTTTCACATAAGTCAAACCACACAAACTTCACCTTTTTCTGAATCAATTTAGTGAGCGGAGCAGCTATGGAAAAAAAACTCTGTACGAACCTTCTGTAATAACTCGCCAAACCTAAGAAGCTCCAAATATCGATTGGAGTCGTAGGTCTGGTCCATTTTCTCACTGCCTCAATCTTTTAGGGATCCACTCTAATACTATCACTAGATATAATATGCCCCAAAAAGGCAATAGCATTCAGCCAGAATTCACATTTGGAGAACTTAGCATATAACTAATGATCCTTAAGGGTCTGAAGGATAATTCGGATGTGATTGGCATGGTCTTTCACACTTTTGGAATAGATTAGAATATCGTCAATGAACACTATGATGAATAAATTTAGAAACTGACGGAACACCCTATTCATAAGATCCATGAAGGTTGCAGGGGTGTTAGTCAACCCGAAGGACATACCTAAGAACTCATAGTGACCATATCGGGTTCAGAAGGCTGTTTTGGGAATGTCTGACTCCCTAACCTTCAACTGATGATAGCCCGAACAAAGGTCTATTTTTTGAAAAACATTTAGCACCCTGAAGATGGTCAAAAAGATCATCAATCCTAGGAAGGGGATATTTGTTTTTAATTGTGACCTTATTCAACTGGCGGTAGTCTATGCACATACGAAGGGACCCATTCTTCTTTCGCACAACAAGTACGGGTGAACCCCATGGGAAAACACTAGGATGAATAAAGCCCTTGTCTAGGAAGTCTACGATCTATTCTTTTAACTCTTTCAGTTCTGCGGGAGCCATTCTATATGGCGGAATGGAAATAGGATGAGTGTCTGGCAATATATCAATGCCAAAATTTATCTCCCTATCAGGTGGTATCCCTGGGAGATCTTTGAAAAAGACTTCTAGAAACTCATTCACTATAAGGAATGACTGAAGAGAAAGACTTTCAACCCTAGAATATTTTACTTGGATTAGGTAGTACATACAACCTCTGGGGATGAGCTTCCGGGCTCTAAGATAAGAGATAAAGTGACCTCTAGGTGCCATAGAATTTCTTGCCCACTCAATTGGTGACTTATTCGGGAAATAAAAAGTAACCTTTTGGGTTCTGCAATCAACTGTGGCATAACACTAATGGAGCCAGTCCATCCCAAGGATAGAATCAAAGTCTACCATATCAAGTTCTATAAGGTCTGCCACAGTATCCCGGCTAAGAATAGACATAACATAATTTCTATACACCCTTCTAGCAACAACAGAATCACCTACAGGAGTAGAAATAGTGAAGGGTTCTACAATAACTTTAGAGTCAAACCCCAAACCAACAGCCACATAAGGGGTCACATAAGATAAGGTAGACCCAGTATCAAGCAATAAATAAACATTACGGGAAAAGATTCATATCATACCAGTGACAACATCTAGTGAAGCTTCAGCCTCCTGGCGGTTAGTCAAAGCGTATAACCGGTTACGACCGCTCCCGACAGCTGAAGAGGCACCCTTAGGAGGAGGAGCCATAGAGGCAGCTTGGGACTTAGCCCCCCACCCTTCCATCCCGTATTTCCTCCAGTAGAAAGGCAATCTCTCTGAAGGTGACCCACCTTGCCAATAGAATAACAATTTCTTGCCTTGAAATAACACTTCCCTGGGTGATTCTTTCAGTAAGTTTCACACCACGGATAAGTATGATGTTGTTGGGCCATACTGCCCTGCGACTGAGTAACTGGTGCTCTGGATCTATGGTGAGTCTGTAAACCCTGAGATTGTCTGTCTGCCGGTGGTCTGGGTGTTGGGGCGCTGGTAGCAGACTGTGCATTACCCCAAATTTTCTTCTTCTACCATTTATTTCCCCACTTACCTCTTTGAGGTTGACTGTGACCCTGGTCGGTAGATCTGTATCTTTTTGCATGTCTTTCCTTCTTCCTAGATTCAAAAATCTTCATTTTCTTCTCCTCTACCTGTTGTATGTGAATTGTCAGCCTAGCAAACTCCAATCCTTGTTCAGCATAGCTCCCTGACACTCAAGCACCAGATCATCTGAAAGGCCTGAAGCAAACTTCCTCATTCGGGCCTTTGTACTACTCGTTATCTCAGGAGCATAACGGGCCAGCTGATTAAACTTTAGAGTATACTCCTGAGCACTCATCTTACCCTGATTAAGGTTCATGAATTCCTCTACTTTATCTTTCCTTATCTCTAAAGGAAAGAATCGATCAAGAAAAGCTTCCTCAAATTCATCCCACACTGTGGGCTCAGTGCTATCACCCTTCGCCTCTTCCCACTCATTATACCATTGGTTTGCTACATCCTTTAGCTAATAAGCTGCTAGCTCAACAGCTTTCACCTGATCCACATGCATCACTCTGAAAATCTTCTCCATTTCATCAATGAACTCTTGCGGATTCTCTTCTACTTTAGTACCAGTAAACTTAGGCGGGTTCATTCTCATGAACTGACCCAACCTAGTAGCTTCAGATGTAACAGGTGCAGACCCAACATCTTCTGATCGTTGGGCCTGATTAACCACCAATTGTTTCAGCATATAAATAGATTGTCAGAATTCTGCATTCGAAATATCCCTCTAAGTAGTCGGGGGACGGTTAACATTGGTCTGTGGAGCCCTAGGTGAACTGGTTGGGACTGGAGGGTCTCCCGGAGTAGGGACAGGGTCTGGAGTGGGATCTCTATTATGTGTCCTCATCCCATGAGTGTAACGGATTTCATCATTCTGAGCACTCTGATTAGTATTTTGACGAGGAGACATGACTATTATTTCTGTAAGAGAAAATATTACTGATTAGGAACAGAATTAACTCTGAAGCACGAACTAAATCACAAGAAAGGGAAATGCCTAGTAGACTCCTGCTTATAAGTGTGGCGCGCTACACACCCATAAACAAAACTCTACCCGATGCGATTTTGCAGACGCCCTAGGAAAATGAACCATGCTTTGATACGAAGTTTGCTAGGGACCCTGGCCGTGACAAGCATTCCGAATCAAGAAGGCCTAAAACACCCCTATCTATCAAGTAATTATGCACATAATTCATATGATAAAAGAAATGTGGAAGATTCACAATACTACGAAAACATGGTCATGAGTTCAATGAAATCAATAATGGGAAATAATGTCCCACAACATCTATCGACATATGAAAATTGTCTGCGAAATCTCTACTACATGACTAAAACAAACAACTGTTCGAAAAATGGGACAAAGCCCCCAGTAGACCCAAAACTATTAAATGATAAATAAACTTCCAGACATCAGGCCTTCTAGAATCTAAAAGGCTCACCACTTGTCTCTGCAAAACTATCTAAAGAATCTACTGATTTTCTGGACCCCTAGACTATGCCTCAAAACCTGAGAGAGAAGGGGGTCAATACAAAGTACTGGTACGCAGAGTAATCCAAAACAAAGTAGAGATTTTTATATAAAATAAATGAGCACTGATATAAAGCACATTATGATTTCAAAAATACATGGGCATAGTATAATGATTTATCAACAAAAATGCAACACATTTGAGCTACGTGGTACACCCTATAATTTTACATTTACACCAACTTTCAAATCTCGGTTACCACCGAGATTAGAGTATAAGTGAGGAAAAGACACACAAGATCACACAGCAGGGTGTCTCGACCCAATCGATTATAGTAGTGCACAAAATAACAAAGCAGGGCTCCTAACCATAGTCCCAATTTTAGATGACATAATATCAGGTACACAAGATCACACAGCAGGGTACCAAGTTCCCAAGTCGACAAACATGATTTCCAGCATAGAGTCATTTGACTCGTGCTATCTTCGGTTAACCAGCTATATCACAAAATCAATGCATTAAACTCATTTTAATCAATCACATGTCATACTCTGTAGGGTATCGTCATACCCTACTTGCAAGTCATCAATATAACATCAACTTTCTAGCTTTTCATACTATTTGTAACATGCACATATATATGACTTTCACACCATTAAACACATACACCATGGTTCTCAACATACAATCATTCAAGAAGTTAAATCATTTATGAGTAATGTCATATCAATTGCAAAATTCATGCTCTCAATGGTTCAACACAAGTGTAATATGGGGTATAAACATTATCATGGGGAATTTAGAAAATTCACAACTCATGTACATCGTACCCTTTCGAAATTTCAGGTCACGAGTTCACAATTCAACCATCTAAATACATTCAAACAAATAAGCCCATGATATCTCAATATTTCTTTCAAAATCATATATTAAAACATGTTATTTCTATCAATTAAAAACCCCCATTTGTAAAAGCATATATATACTTGTATAAATTTAAAGTCTTGTGTAAGTTCCTTTTTGAAAACATGCCCATGAACTTTAGGATAACCCCACGTACCTCTATTTACGAAATTAACAGGTGCTTCTTGAAGCCTATGATATGGGTATTTCGAATCTTCAATCAATTTTGACAACCCACGGTTGAATCTTGGGTTTCTTGAAGTTCTTGTTTGAAACCCTAGAGAGGATTCTTGATAATTTTAATGAAAATAGGGTTAAGTTGCTCAAACATACCCTAAATCCTTTGTTTGGACATTTTTAAAGGCTAGGGAAAAGTCAAAATTACCCTTAATGACTCCTGAACAGAACCGAAAATTTGAACTTAAAAACCCAATTTCGAGTGCCACCGGGATGCGCCACAATTGCGGTGGTCCACTGGAATTTGACGAGTGGGAAATTGGGTACCACCGCGATGCGCCACCATCGCGGAGCCCTACTAGAATTTTACGATTGTCAATTTGTCCCTCTCCGTGATGCACTAGACCCTAAAATGATGATGTTTACGATTGGAACTTTAAATTATTCATAACTTCTTCACCAAGGGTCCGTTTTGGACGAATCTTATATCGTTGGAAAGCTAATTCAGTCATCTACGTAATGAAAGGTTGAAATCTAGGAAATTCCACATAAAAAATAATTTAGATCATTATAGAAGCTAATTCTTAGACTTTCCATGGATGGAACTTAGCTAAGAAGACGTCGGGGTGTTATAGTCAGCTACAATATTTGCCTTACCCGGATGATATTGAAGGCTCATGTCATAGTCTTTCAAAAGCTCCATCCAATGCCTTTGCCTGAGGTTTTGTTTCTTCTGTGAGAAAACATACTGCAAACTGTTATGGTAAGTGAAAACATCAACATGCACCCCATAAAGATAATGCCTCCAAGTTCTAAGTGCAAACACCACAAATGCTAATTCCAAATCATGAGTGATGTAGTTCCGCTCATACACCTTTAACTGCCTAGATGCATAAGCCACCACCTTTTTGTGCTGCATGAGTACACACCCAAGTCCCACACGGGATGCATCACAGTACACAACAAAACCCTCTGTACCTTCCGAAAGAGTCAAAACAGGAACCGTAGTCAACTTGTCTTTCAACTTCTCAAAACTATTCTCACAAGATTCGGACCACAAAAACTTCACCTTTTTCTGAGTCAACTTAGTAAGTGGTGCAGCTATGGAGTAGAAACTCTCTACAAACCTTCTATAATACCCTGCCAAGCCCAAGAAACTACGAATGTCGGTTGGAGTCATGGGTCTGGGCCATTTTTGTACTGCCTCAATCTTTTGGGGATCAGTCTTAATCACTTCACTAGACACAATGTGCCCCATGAAAGCAATACCATTCATCCAGAATTCACACTTGGAGAATTTTTCATACAACTTATGATCTTTGAGGGTCTGAAGAACAGAGAGGAGATAATTGGCATGGTCCTCCTCACTTTTTGAGTAAATCAAGATGTCATCAATAAAAACTATGACAAACAGGTCTAGGAACTGACGGAAAACCCTATTCATTAGGTCCATGAAAGCTGCAGGAGCATTAGTCAACCCAAAGGACATGACCAAGAATTCATAATGACCATATCTGGTTCGAAAGGTTGTTTTAGGAATGTCTGACTCCCTAACTTTCAACTAATGATATCCCAAATGAAGGTTTATTTTAGAAAAACACTTAGCACCCTAAAGCTGATCAAAAAGCTCATTGATTCTAGGAAGAGGATATTTATTTTTCACTGTGACCTTATTTAATTGGCGGTAATCTATGCACATACACAGGGAATCATCTTTCTTTCACACGAAGAGTACAAGTGCACCCCAGGGCGAAACACTAGGTTTGATAAAATCTTTCTCTAGGAGATCTGATAGTTGTTCTTTCAACTCATTTAGATCTGCAGGAGCTATTCTATATGGAAGAATAGAAATAGGACAGGTATCCGGCAATACATCAATGCCAAAATCTATCTCCCTATCAGGTGGAATTCCTGGGAGATCATCTCGAAAAATTTCGGGGAATTCATTTACTATAGGGATAGACTGAAGGGAAAGACTTTCGGTGTTAGAATCTTTAACCCGAATAAGATGATACAAGCAACCCTTGGAGATAAGTTTTTGGGCTCTGAGATAAGATATGAAGTGTCTTCTAGGTGATAAAGAGTTCCTCTCCCACTCTATTATTGGCTTATTCGAAAAAGAAAAGGTAACCTTTTGGGTCCTACAGTCTAGTGTGGTATAACACCGATGGAGCCAGTCCATCCCTAGGATTACATCAGAAGCAACCATATCAAGTTCTATGTGATCTTCCACCGTATCCCTACTAAGAATAGACATGACACAATTTTTATACACCCTCCTTTCCACAACAGAAGCACCCATCGAGGTGGAAACAAAGAAAGGTTCGGCAATCACTTTGAGATCAAACCCAAAACTAACCACCACATACAGGTTCAAATAGGATAAGGTAGACCCGGGATCAAGTAACATAAAAACATTATGGGAAAAGATTTGTAATGTACCGGTGACAACATCTGGTGAGGCTTCTGCCTCCTGTCGGTTGGTCAAGACATATAATCGATTGTGATCGCTTCCAGAAACTATAGTGGTGCCCTTTTGGGGAGGTGGTGGTGCAGAAGAGTTCTCCTGATACTTAGCTCCACCAATATTCCTCCTAGTAGAGGGATAATCTCTCTAGAAGTGTCCCCTCTGACGACAAGAATAACACACAAATGTGCCTAGCTGACACTTTCCTGGGTGATGCCTACCACAAGTATCGCATCATGGAAAAGTATGATGTTGTTGCGCCACACTACCCTGCGATTGAATATCCCGAGCTCTGGGTCTATGACTAGTCTGAAAAATCTGGGGGCGTCTATCAACTGGGGGCCTGGGCACTGGGGCAATAGCTGTAGACTGCCCCTTGTCCCAAAACTTTTTCTTTTGCCACTTTTTACCCCAATTACCACCTTGATGCTGGCTGGGGTACTAATCCGCTAATCTAGCTCTCTTCGCTTGTCTGTCCTTCTCTATGGACTCAACTATCTTCTTTTTCTTCTCCTCAACTATTGTATATGAATTGTCAGCCTAGAAAAGTCCAATTCCCTGTTTAGCATCACCCCTTGATATTCAAGCACCAGATCATCTAAAAGGCCAGAAGGAAACTTCCTCATTCGGGACCTCATACTACTCGTCATCTCAAGAGCATAACAGGCCAGCTGATTAAACTTTAAAGTATACTCCTCTACCCTTATTAAGGTTCATGAACTCCTCTGCTTTAGCTTCTCTCATCTCAAAAGAAAGAATTGGTCAAGAAAAGCTTCCACAAATTCATCCAATATTGTGGGCTCAGCACTGTCACCCTTCGCCTCTTCCCACTCATCATACCATTGGTTTGCTACATCCTTTAGCTGATAAGCCACTAGTTTGACACCTTCCACCTGTTCCACATACATCACTCTAAAAATCTTCTCCATTTCGTGTATGAAATCTTGTTGATTCTCTTCTACTTTAGTACCAGTAAACTTAGGTGGGTTCATTATCATGAACTGACCCACCCTAGTAGCTTCAGATGTAATAGGTACAGACCTAATATCTTCTGATCATTGGGCCTGATTAACCACCAATTGTGTTAGCATATGAATAGATTATCTGAACTTTACATTCGAAATATCCATCTGAGTAGTTGGGGGATGGTTAACATTGGTCCATGGAGCCCTAGGTGGACTGGTCGGGATTGGAGGGACTCTAGAAGTAGGGATAGGTTCTAGAGTGTGAGCTCTATTATGTGTCCCTATCCAATAAGTGGGACGGACTTTGTCCTCTTAAGCATTAACGTTGGTGCGATGGGGAGGCATAGCCGATTTTCTAAAAAGCAGGAGATCGTTGATTAGGGGACAAATTAGACTCTAAAGCATAAGCTAAATCATAAAGAAGAGAAATATTCCTAAACGTCTAGTAGCCTCTTTCCTATAAGTGTTGCGCGCAACACACCCTTAAACAAGACTCTACCCGATGTGATTTTGCAGACACCCTGGGACCATGAATTGTGCTTAGATACCAAGTTTGTCATGACCCAAACTAGGGCCTAGCCATAATGGACATCCCAAACCATGAAGGCTCAGAACGCCCTTCTCTATCTGGTAATCATGCACAACACTCATAAAAAAATACGAAAACATAGTCAGCTATGGAACATGGTCAAATTCTAATATCAACATAAATATGGAAAACTATAGTGCAACTACAGCTAAATAACATCTGACTCAGTCTGCAAAATCTCTACTACATGAAAACCTGATGACTGTCTAAACACTGGGACAAGGCCCCCAATAGACCAAAACAATAATAAGGGCCATAATCTCAAAGACGAGCCTTCTGGAATAGATAAGGATCACCAACTGAAGACTGCAAACTCTGTCTCATGAATCTACTGCCTTTCTGGACCCCTAAATAGAGCCTCAGAACCTAGAGGGAGGAGAGGGGTCAATACAGATGTATTGGTACGTAAAGTATTCCAAAATAAAACTTTTATATAGATAAAATAGTTGGAGAGCAAATCATCAGATACTATACATGAAATAGTTCTAAAACACATGGGCACTTTCTGAAAATCACAAATAGTTCTTATCAATGCAATGTCTGATCTTTGTATAAATTTTGAGTTAGGTGGCACTCTCCTACAATTCTGATATTCTATGGACTATATGGAATCCGTCATTGACTCGGCGGGGAAGCCCCCAACCCGAGTGTGCCGCAAGGATTGCAGTTTCTGATTCTGATACGCCACACAGCTCTAGGCCAGTGTAATATAATATGCCCGGATCGGCAAATCAAGGTTTTAGGAAATGAGTTTTCTAACTCATGCCTTCTTCAGGAAACCTCCTAAGCTCTCTTTATGCCCAATTTTATCATGTTTTCAATCATGCATTATTCTAGTTTCAACATCTGAAAATTCTGACTTTAAATATGTATTCTATTATGTTTTGAATTACCATGGCATAATCTGAGTTGGCGTCGTCACACCAAGACTTGCAAGTCCTATTTCTGAGCCATAATGCATCATGCATAATTCTTTCATTAAAACATAGTTCAGACCACCGAAACATGCAAATAGTATAAGAGATTTCATGTTTCGAAAGCATAAGTCAAAACTATGCAAGAACTCTTTAAACATAAGGTGGTCATGTGCTTTTGGAAAAACCCTTGCACTCTTTCATTATATGTATTTTCAACATTTTTCAATACAAGCAACCCTCTCTCTTTTGAAATTGAAATCATAATTCAAATATAACATCATTCAAGATATTTCATAACATGATTTTCAAGATGTAGTTTAGAACAATTCACATCATATGGAAGATGAGAAAGATCATAACAAGAGAGAGGTTCATTATAAGTCATGCTCTCAATTGAATATTTATCCTTAAACACATTCATATA